>KE372747.1:299488-324850 GCA_000418225.1 Zizania latifolia | reverse complement strand
CTCCGAGCGGCGGAGCTCTGTTGACCCCCCGTTAACAGAGAACAGAGTCGGTAAAACCCAAAAAAAAAAGCAAAAAAAATAGAAAAAAAAAACAAAAAAAAAGAAAGAAAGAAAGAAGCTCGCCGCTTCTCCTTTGCGCTCTCGCTGTTGTTTCACATCTCTTCAAGATGTCGTCGAGCACCTTTTCAGTTCCTCGGTGCTCGGTGATCTTTGATGGTGCCAACTACCGGGACTTCATGCTGTATATGCGTGTTCACATGCGCGGCCTTCGTCTTTGGGGTGTTCTTTGTGGCGATGTTCCTTGTCCGCCTTCTCTGGAGCCTCCAACGAAGCCCGTGCAGCCGGCTGTTGACACAGGAGACAAGGCAACTCTTAATATCGCCACTACTGCTTTTGAGGACGCTTTGGAGATGTACCATGATCGGTTGTCTGATATTGCTCAGTAGATGGATGATGATGCTCGTGCGGCATCTATTCTGATTACTAGTGTGGAGCCTAGGTTTTCTTCTGAGATTGTTGGGCTCTCCACTGCCTTTCAGATGTGGACTCATCTTCGTCAGACTTATGAGCCGTCAGGGGATGCTCTTTATCTGTCAGTTGTTCGCCAGAAGCAGTCTCTTCAGCAGGGTGATGCCACAGTTGATGCTTTCTATGCTCAGATGTCAGATGTGTGGCGTCAGTTGGACTCTCTTTCTGTTGCTGGTTGCCACCTTTGTCAGTGCTGTTTGGCTCTCCGTGCTGAGCGTGACTTTCGACGCCTCTACGAGTTCCTGACTCGTCTTCGTCCGGAGTTTGAGCAGCGTCGGGCTCAGCTGCTTTCTCAACACCCTCAGGTCACGCTTGTGGAGGCCCTTACGGAGTTGCGCTCAGAGGAGACTCGTCTGCGTGGTTCTGGACTGCTGCTACCTCCTTCAGTGTTGGCTGCTCGTCCACCTATTGCGCCTACGTCTTCGACTACACCGCCGTCTGCTCCTCGTGCGACTCCTGCGCCCACTTCAGGTGGTGGTGCCCGCCCTCGCTGTGCCTATTGCAGCAAGGAGGGGCATGTCAAGGCGAACTGCTACCGGAAGAAGCATCTTCGACGTTCCTCTGGTGCTCCTACTTCGGCTCCCTCCTCGACTACCTTGTCGACCGACACTCAGCAGGAGATTGTGACGCTACTTCGTCGCCTGGTTGCTACCTCTGACTCTATACCGACAGGTTCTGCTGGTTCTGCTACTCTCTCTTCTATCACTGAGAGACCACCTCCTACGCAGTCAGGTACTTCACCTTGGATTCTTGATTCAGAAGCATCTTTTCATATGACTTCTGATTCTTCCAGTCTGTCATCGCTTCATCCTCTTGTTTCTCCTATTCATGTTGTTACTGCTGATGGTACTTCTCTTCCTGTTGCTGGTCGGGGCACTCTTAGCACTTCTTCTTTTAGTGTTCCCTCTATTGCTCATGTTCCCCAACTCACCATGCAGCTCATGTCCGCTGGTCAACTTACTGACCACAGTTGTCGTGTTATTCTAGATTCTGACTCTTGTTGTGTTCAGGATCGTCGCACGGGTGCTCTGATTGGTACTGGCCCCCGGCGCCATGATTCTCAGCGTCTCTGGGAGCTTGACTGGCTTCGTCTTCCTTCCGCTGCCGCCGCCGGTCTTTCTGCTTCCTCGACTACTGGCTCCTTTCAGCAGTGGCATTATCGTCTAGGTCACATTTGTGGGTCACGTCTGTCTTCTTTAGTTCGTCGTGGTCTTTTAGGGTCTGTTTCAGGAGATACGTCCTTAGATTGTCAGGGTTGTAAGCTTGGCAAACAAATTCAACTTCCTTATCCTCATAGTGAGTCAGTGTCTCAGCGTCTTTTTGACATTGTTCATTCAGATGTATGGAGTCCGGCTCCCTTCGTTTCGAAAGGAGGGCATAGCTACTATATTATCTTTATCGATGATTTCTCTCGCCACACTTGGATTTATTTCATGTCTTCTCGTAGCGAGGTGTTATCTATATATACGCGGTTTGCCACTATGATTCGCACTCAGTTTGACACTCCTATTCGTGTTTTTCGTGCTGATTCTGCTGGTGAATTTCTGTCTGGGCATCTTCGTTCTTTTCTTGCTGCACAGGGTATGTTGTCTCAGTTCTCCTGCCCTGGAGCTCATGCTCAGAATGGTGTTGCTGAGCGCAAGCATCGTCATCTCCTCGAGACCGCTCGTGCCCTTATGCTTGCATCTTCTGTTCCGCCTCATTTTTGGGCTGAGGCGATATCCACTGCCACATACTTGGTTAATATCCAACCCTCTTCCGCTATCAAGGGTGGGATTCCTTTCGAGCGTCTATGTGGTCGTCTTCCTGACTACTCCGCTCTTCGCCTTTTTGGCTGCGTTTGTTACGTTCTTCTCGTCCCTCGTGAACGTACCAAACTGACTGCTCAATCTGTTGAGTGTGTCTTCCTTGGCTACAGTTCTGAGCATAAGGGTTACAGGTGCTGGGACCCTGTTGCTCGCCGGATGCGTATTTCTCGAGATGTTACTTTTGATGAGTCTCGTCCTTTTTATCCTCGCCCCACATCTTCTACTTCTTCAGCATCCTTGGTCGACCCTCTGTCCTTTCTCACTTTTCCTGCCACACCTATTTCTTCTGATCTTTCTTGGGCACCGTTGGCGCCTTCTCCTGCTGTGCCTGCTTTGGCGCCTTCCCCGCCTTTGGCCTCCTTGTCTCATATTCCTCCTACTTCTCGTTTGGTTGAGCCTTTTTCTTTCCACTACACTCGTCGTTCACATGCTATCTCGCATCCCCCTGAGCCGCTTTCTGATGAGCCATCTCCTTGTGATTCAGTTCCATCCTCTCCTCGGTATTCTCTTCGTGATCGCCAATCGATTCGACCTCCTGATCGTTTTGGTTTTGCTGGTGTTCTTCCTGTTGAGCCGTCTTCTTACCGTGAGGCTGTTATTCATCAGGAATGGCAACATGCGATGGCTGAGGAGCTTGCTGCTCTTGAGCGCACCGGCACGTGGGACCTTGTTCCACTTTCCCCACATGTTCGCCCTATCACGTGCAAGTAGGTCTATAAGGTTAAGACTCGCTCTGATGGTTCCCTTGAGCGTTATAAGGCTCGTCTTGTTGCCTGTGGTTTCCAACAGGAGCATGGTCGTGACTATGATAAAACTTTTGCTCCGGTAGCCCACATGACTACAGTGCGCACTCTTCTTGCTATTGCTTCTGTGCGTCAGTGGTCAATCTCCCAGCTTGATGTCAAGAATGCCTTTCTTAATGGTGAGTTGCATGAGGAGGTCTACATGTACCCACCGCCTGGGTATTCTGTTCCTGAGGGTACGGTTTGTCGTCTCCGTCGCTCTCTATATGGCCTTAAGCAAGCCCCTCGAGCTTGGTTTGAGCGCTTTTCTTCTGTGATCATTGCTGCTGGTTTTTCTGCTAGTGCTCATGATCCTGCGCTCTTTGTTCACACTGCCTCTCGTGGTCGGACTCTTCTTCTCTTGTATGTTGATGATATGATCATTACAGGAGATGATTCTGAGTATATTGTCTTTGTGAAGGCTCGTCTCAATGACCAGTTTCTTATGTCCGATCTTGGTCCTCTTCGTTACTTCCTTGGGATTGAGATTTCCTCTACCGCTGAGGGCTTCTTTCTGTCCCAAGAGAGGCATATTCAGGATTCTTCATCGTGCTTCTCTCACTGATGAGCGCACTGTTGAGACTCCTATGGAGTGTAATCTTAAGCTTCGGTCCTCTGATGGTGAGCCTCTTGCGGACCCCACTCGCTATCGCCATCTTGTTGGGAGTCTTGTTTACCTTGGTATCACTCGTCCTGACATTTCTCATGCAGTGCACATCCTTAGTCAGTTTGTTTCCGCTCCTACTCAGCTCCACTATAGTCATCTCCTGCATGTTTTGCGCTATCTTCGTGGGACGATCTCTCGTTATCTCTTCTTTCCGCGCTCCAGCTCTTTACAGCTTCGTGCATATTCTGATGCTATTTGGGCTAGCGATCCTTCTGATCGTCGGTCTATTTCTGCCTACTGCGTTTTTCTTGGTGGTTCTCTCATTGCATGGAAGACTAAAAAGCAGATAGCGGTTTCTCGTTCTAGTACAGAGGCTGAGTTACGGGCCATGGCGCTGTTGACAGCGGAGCTCAGTTGGTTACGATGGTTACTTGAGGATTTTGGTGTTTCTTCTCCTGCGCCTACTCCTCTTTACTCAGACAGTACAGGTGCTATCAGTATTGCTCGGGATCCGGTGAAGCATGAGCTCACTAAGCATATTGGGGTTGATGCTTCTTACACACGGACACAGGTACAAGATGAGGTGATTGCTCTTCAGTATGTTCCTTCCAAGTTTCAGTTGGCTGATTTCTTCACGAAGGCACAGAGTACAGCTCAACACAGATTCTATCTCTCCAAACTCAGTGTGGTTGATCCCCCATGAGTTTGAGGGGGGGTGTTTGAGATATATATTGCTGTAGTGTTTTGTGTAATATCCCCAGAGTATAAGGGGCTTTGTGCATATTGTACATGTGTATATATTCAGCCATATGGCCTCTATTGAATACAAGTTGCTATTCTATCAGTTACGAGACACAAGTTAAACAAAACATACTGCCTAAAATAGACATCAACAAACAAATCTTTACTACGGCACTTATGAATATTTTGGTCTTGGGGTTTAACAATGGCTGACATATAATAAAGCTATCCGATTATGGTGCTAACCATGCATCTTACTGTATCAGGATGATGTATAAGTTGCTTATCTGTTATGCAGCCAATATACATACTGTTTTATCTTGCACACAAATGAAAAAAAAGCACCATTTGGCACTTTCCGGCATAATTGATGTCCTATTGATCATGATGCATCTAATGCAGTCAACAGCAACAGTAAAAATGCAAGAAATAAGAGGTTTAACAAGAGAAGTGAGAAAAAGGACAAGATTCTCAATCTATTTAATAATAAATAAATCACGAGGTGTTAATATGTGGATTAGACTAAGAGGTTTCATACTTTCATCTATGCTTCACGAAATGTTAATATGTGGATCAGACTAAGAGGTTTCATACTTTCATCTATGCAATGCCAGATGATTATTCAATAAAGCATATAATTGAATAAATATTCCATTTACATCAATTAGTCACCCATAGCAACAGAATATATGAAGTAACAAAATTTATAGAGAAAAATGAACTAGGTAGATTTAATATACCATTCCCAGTAAGTTACCAACAATGATGGAACCAATTGGATCATACATAGCATTTCCTGTCGTTTGAACAGCCACCAAAGATGCTGCAGCAATTGCAAGACCTGTAACAGCAGCACCGTCCTGTAGGACATTACTGAGATATGAGAAAGAAATCAAGTTAAGAAATAGGAAATGAGTGGCAAATGAACAAAAGATCTGATTAAGATGACATCACCATATGATACTTATAAGCAACTAAAGCAATCATCAACAATGCTAGAAACAAAAATCCAGTTGCATGCAGCGATTGCTAAATGAAGAAATGTATTAAACCATTAAGGTAATCTAGAACACATCACTCACTTCAGTCATGACAGCAACTGAAGTTGGATCATGACCACGCCAGATATAGTCCCAGATATTCATTTCTTCTGCTTCTGCACCTTTCTTAACAGCCTTTATAGCAACCAGTAGCGAAGCACCTAAGAGATAATAGGATGACTCCGTTATAACGAAGTAATGATTAGAATATGGAGTAGCAAGCATGTAATACCTTCAATTAGGAACGACCCACCAATCACTAATGCAGCATAGTGGATGTTCTCAGGAGGCTGTCAAAAAAAAGTGTCATGATACAACAATTGTAGTTGGGTACCAAACAATTGATAATAAGATGAAATGCATGTATGAAATGTTCTGGTGAATCAAATGATACTTTGGCATCATACTTGAGAATTCCATAGGTTCTGAACTCCATGCACAATGGTAGCACCTGAACCCAAGCAAAATATTCCGACTGCAGATATCAAGGACCATACAAACCTTTCTTTTGAATAACCATAGCTGCAGAAGAGGAAATTAACAAACAGTTGTCAAGACATAGCACATCATGCCAGTTATGGCATATCAAAAATAGCTTATGACTGGTTCTATCATGACAAATATTTAATGACATGATAACCAACACCAGGATTCTCATTTTTCAGTGTATCATCAATTCAAGATATTTTACTCTGATGACGGGACTGAAATTTTCACATAAAATATGGACTGAATTTATGGTAGAAAAAAAAGAACAGCAATAAAAAATTGTCTTTATCAACAAAACATGCATTTCCAAACTGACAATCTATACATACGGGTGTATGGCATCTGGAGCACGTCTTGAGCTTCTCAAGCCATATGCAAGAAGAGCCTGAAGTTTAATCAACAGTTAATTCCAGGATATGGATCTTCAATAAAGCTTAGGAAATAGACAGCAAAAGTACAAACACCAACTGCAATAGCAATGCATAAAGTTACCTGGTTGGCAAAGTCTGTAACTGAATGCACTAGCTCAGCTAGCATAACATGACTAGATGTTGAAAGCCATACACCAAACTTTAGCGAAAAGACAAGAAAATTACACCACAGTGCTGTGTTGACTGCTCGATGGCTGAGATCAAGTTCCATTAGCATCCATATGAAAAAAAAGTAACATATAAGCATGACAAATAATCCAAACATGTAATAATGAAGTAAGAACTATATTGCACTTGCACATGCATTGCCAATGTGGATTTGAAGGAAACTAATGTGTGACGATCTTTATAATTGCATTTTTTGCCACATGGAGAATAAATAAAGGGATATGTACTTATGTGCAACATGTTTTCATCAGATAGCATCATGAATCATATTTCACTATTTCAGATGAGCCCAAGAAACAATTCAACCTGGCCCTTCCACATTTATTTGGAAGAATAGTGTTATGTCTATCTTCAAATACAGAACAGATAAATACTCCACAATCCTTTTCTCTGAAGCTTACCATAATCTAATCCCTCTCACTCCATTACTATCCACCTCGTTTTGTAGGAGGAATAACATTTCTGTCCAATCACACCATAGAGGCGATAGCATTTCTGTTCCATTGTACCACTGATGCATATATTCCAATATTCCATAAAACATCCCCCATCAGATAGACTGATAGAGGGTGTCAAGTCACTGGAGTACACTTCCACATACAAGGTTTCATCGATAAATTAACTAACAAGATACCATGTCTTTGATCCAAAAATTAGTACGATTACATGACCAAACACAGTAACTAAGTTACACATTGCAAAGAGAAATGTTGTATCAGACAAGCAAGGTTCTAACTGGAGAGAACCAAAATGGGGCATCCGATTCACCTGTGCTCATCGTCAAAGTGCGCCTTCTTCTTCCCCTTGGCGACACGCAGAGAATAACCTGTGGCACAACGACAACACGTATGAGACCTAAGAAACCGCAACTACAAGGACACGGACGAAGGGGAAAGGACCGGGCATTCGTCTTACTGCGGGAGAGGGTGAGCCGTCCGGGAGGCAAGTCGGCGACGGCGTCCCGGGGCGGGGACGCGGCAGGAGGGAGCGTCCGCCAGCCGCGGAGGCCGAGGACGCCAGAGGCCGAGGTGAGGAGCGGGCGGCCCGAGAAGGGAGGGGGAGGAGGTGATGGGTGGTGGCGGTGGTCGCGTTCGTCGTCGCCGCGGCGGGAGAGGAGGAGGTTGTGGAGAGGGTAGGGCGAGGGGAGGCGGCGAAGGGAAGAGGAGTAGGAGGAGGATGACGAGGAGGAGGAGAGGAGGCGGATGCGGAGGACCGCGGCGGCGGCGAGGGGGCGGCGCATTTAGGGATGCCGGCGCCGCCAAGGGTGCTGCTTCTCCTGCTGCGGCCGCTCCATTCGAGGGAAGAGAAAGGGAAGCGATTGAAATCAAAGATAAAGTTCCAAATATGACACTATAAATTATACAGTTTGAAAATATTTGTTGGTCTAATATTAATAAACGAGAACCATCATAATTATTCATAATTATTAATGTGATATTTTTAAATTCTTAAAAATTATATTGCTGTACGTTGAGAAGTTTTCATAAATTAGAAAGGAGGGGATTTTAGGTGGGTGCAGGCTTTAGCTTGGGCCAAAGGCCCCAACGAAAGTCCAACACTACTCATAACAAAATTTATGTTTTGTTTGACATAGCTTTGATTTAGGATTTTTCTAAATTTGTCAAAACTATATCTAAGAAATCATATATTAAAAAGTTTTGGAGAATATTTAATTAAATAATCTAGTTATTATTTAACTAAAAATAAAAAGTTTAAAACACTTTAATTTATCATTGAAACTCCATATCAGCATGGATCTCCTAATCCAAACAGGTCCTTAAACTCCAAAAATTCATGAATCTATAACTAGATTGCGGGTATTATAAAAATAAAAACTTTAAACCACAACTTGTGTTGAGTTGTGCGGTTAAATAGTCGTAGAAACTAAGTCGCTCACTATTTTCATAGGGTACTACAACGCTCGTGAATAACTAACTCATCTGCTATTGCTGAACTCTGAAGTAACTAAGTCTGTATAATGTGCACACAGCTATAATGGTAATATATTTATCTTTCTTTTGCTTGCATTGCTTAATACTTTCATTGCCAGCCAAGCTCTCAGCCTCTTTGGACCTCCTCTTGAACTCAAACGCAAGCCTTACATGCATAATACAAAAAAGTTTGATTTGTCCCCAAAACAAAAACAAATTCATCTATCAAGCAAGACGGAAGCACACCACACACATCATAACATTCTTATACGAAAGATCTGTTTGGTACAGCTCTAACTTCAAAACTCATGATAGATCTGTGATCTATATAGTATAATAAGATAGTTTAAATATTTATTTTTAATTGAAAATAAAAACTAAATTGTTTAACTAAATACCATCAATTCATCCATAGCTCCAGATCTATAATTTCTTGAAGCTAGGTTTGACTAGCTCTAAAAAGTTCTAGATCTAGAGCTATACCAAACGGGATCGAAGTATAATAAAATAAAATCGATGTCCTCAACTGATAATGAAAATCTTGCTAAAAATCAAATAAAATCGATTCAAACTTTTTTGAGACAAATCAAACTTTTTTTGCATTATGCATGTAAGGCTTGCGTTTGAGTTCAAAAGGAGGTCCATAGAGCTTGGTTGGCACTAAAAGTATTAAGTAATGCAAGTAAAAGAAAGGTAAATAGGTTACCATTATAGCTGTCTGCATATTGTACCAGAGGATATTTTAGTCAATTCAAGTGATGAATATAATTTAAAGATTAGAAAAGAGTAATTGTTAGAGTAGATAGACTAGAGGAGGATATATTATCAATTTGCATCTAGAGAAGGGTATATTGTAGATTTCAGACTAATGGGAGAGTATATAATCAATTTTCTCTTGTAAGATTGTAGCATACAAAGGATGGTGCAAAGACAGAGAGAGTCTGAGTATTTCAAGAAGGGAGTTATGCGAAGAGAGGGTTTAGTAATGTTATTGTTCTAGAGAGATTGTGTTTAGAGGAAAAACCCATGAACATATGATGTTTTACAGTTATAACATAGTTTGTAGATGATGGAATGATGTGTCATATTAGGCGTATGATATTTTGTGCAATGGTTTATTCAAGTGACATTTAGATTTCAACACTCTGATTTAAATCCGTTGCCACATAATATATATTATTTATATTTTTATAGCTTATTTTACCTAATGTTAGGCATCCGTTGGCTAATAAATATTCATAATTACTAAACAGTATGATGGCACCAGAAAAATCTACCCATAACTTCTTTACATGTGATGATATTGATAGTCTTCATCTTTATCCATCAACCGAGATTTCAAGAAGACTACACACTTCCATAAGAGATGGACCATTCTCAATCATGGTATTGTCCTTCCTCACTACAATAGTGAGGTGTGCTTCAGATTGTTCCTTCTAGTGTTTCTTATAGTATTCCTCCATGATGTGTCAAATGATAATGAGAATTCATATTAGAAGGTAAAATTAGTTACAAAGAAAAAATAGTTACGAAGCATATACTGTTGCCGACACCATATCTTCCCCCATCATTGAACAATCGATGCTATCCTAAGGATCCACAAGGAAATCATACGATGTCAAATCGATGATTAGTTATCCTATCTAAATACTCTCATATGACCACAACTGCAGCAGTACGAAACATCTAGCTAGAGTGGTAGTCTCTAACGTCCGAAGACACCTATCATACAGGTCTGATACGTTGTACACAATAATGCCAAGACCTAGATGTTGGGTTATGGGGAGGCTACGCTAGCATTAATTTCAGAAATTTTATCCCGTTCGCTCAGGAACCATACGTGTAATGGGATCATAGATCGTTACCTCTAAACACGAAAGCGCTAGGGCAGCGGAAGTAGAGTTGATGAAGCGCGTTCTCGATTAGCTCCGCTCAATTCCGTCCGTTCGTCAGCGATAAAGACGACGTAGTCTGGTGACCTCCACGGGAAGATCAGTACCGCAGTAGCAGCGGCGTCTCTAAGGTATCCACACATATAGAGACAGGATCACCTCACACCGGTATGCTAGTACCACGCGGGAGAATAGGGGAGAGACGGCCACAACCGGTGTAGCCAGGAGAGGTGGCGGCTAGGGTTAGATAGAAGCAACAACCAACAGCAGTCTTTTCATCTTAGCCCCTCCTCTCCTTATATAGTGCCCTCTCATGGGCTTTTAATCAGTATTAAAGCCCAATAGATCTAATCTGCTCGTCTGGCCTGGAAGTTCTGGTCCAGGCCCAGAACTTCCGACAATAACCTTCTATACGAATTTATTTCTGTCCGGAACTTTCGGTCTAACCGAAACTTCCGGTTCGTCCAGAATTAACTTTTCAGGCAGGCCCGGAACTTCCGATAAAACCAGAACTTCCGATTCCTCCAGAAACCGAAACTAGGGCTGGCCCAGAACTTCCGGATGCTCCAAAACCTGGAACTTCCGGCCTCAAGCCAGAACTTCTGGTTCCCCAGAATTCTCTTGGGCATATTTCCATCAATCTCCCACTTGCATAAGAGCCAATTCTTACAAGCTTTAAATCACATCCCCTTAAGCGTGTGACCCGATAAGTTCATATGCAAACGATCGCTACCCGAAAACCATTTCCGAATCGCAAATCAATAGCGGTACCTAGCAGCACATATTGACCCTCGAAAGCATACAAAATCAAAATCATATTTTCTGAACATTGATTGATGGAATTGTGCCCAAGAGAATTCTGGGGGAACCGGAAGTTCTGGCTGAGGGCCGGAAGTTCTGGGTTCTGGAGCATCCGAAAGTTTCGGGCCAGCTCCAGTTTCGGTTTCTGGAGGAGCCGGAAGTTCCGGTTGGACCAGAAGTTCCGGACCTTCCTGGACAAACCGGAAGTTCCGATTGGACCGGAAGTTTCGAGTCGAAATAAATTCGATACATAAGGTTATTTTCGGAAGTTTCGGTTAGAACCGAAAGTTTTGGTCTAGGCAAACAGATTAGATCTGTTATGCTTTAATACATATTAAATGCCCGTGACAGGGCACTATATAAAGAGAGGAGGGGCTAGCACGAAAAGGCTGCTTGATGTTGGTACGACTAAATCCTAGCCGCCACCTCTCTCCTTGCTACCCCGGTTGTAGCGATCTCTCCTCGGATGTCACGAGTGGTGCTAGCACGCCGGCGCGAGGTGATCCTATCTCCGGACGTGTGGATACCGTAGAGGCACTACTCTAATAGTGGTGCTCATCTTCCTTCCGTGGAGTTCGCCGGATCGCGGGATCGCGTCGTCTTCACCGCCGGATCACCGACGAATGAACGGAGCCGGGAGGAGTAGCTCGAGGACGCGCTTCATCGACTCTACTTCCGCTGCCTGAGCACGTCTCGTGGCTTGAGGTAACGATCCATGATCCCATTACACGCATGGTTCCTGGGCTAACGGGGTAAATTTTTAAAATTAAGCGCTAGCGCAGCCTCCCCATAACCCTACAGTGGTATCAGAGCCTACGTGCATAGTGTTTGATCTGGATCGATCACATATGGTGATATGTGATGGAAATAGATTGGATCTATTGTTTTTGTCGTCGGATTTTTCAGAAGTTCTAGTTGGACCGGAAATTTTGGGCCGAAATAATTTTCGATACAGAATGTTATTTTCGGAAGTTCCGGTTGGACCGGAAGTTCTGGGTCCAGAAGTTTCGGTTGAACCGGAAGTTCCGGGTATGACCCAGAAGTTCCGGGCCCAAGTAAATTCGAGTCAGAAGGTTGATTTCAGAAGTTCCGGCCCTGAGTCGAAAGTTCTGGACTGAAATAATTTTCGATACAGAATGTTGTTTTCAGAAGTTTCGGTTGGACCGAAAGTTCCGGACAGAAATAAATTCCTTACAGAAGGTTATTTTTGGAAGTTCCGGGTATGACTCCGAACTTCCGGGCCAATTTAAATCTGAGTCAGAAGGTTGATTTCAGAAGTTCTGACCCTGAGCCGGAAGTTCCGGGCCCTTCGACCGGAAGTTTCGGGCCTACTGGCCGGAACTTCCGGGTCCAGTTCAGTCACGTCTAGATTCCGCCTAACTCGTTTTTGTAGGGAATGTTGTGATTGGTATGGCCTTGCAAATGTATGAGATACAAGTTTGTAATAACATAGCCTGCGTGTCATGGTTGATTATAGCCCAAGGCTGTTCAAATGTTGTACAACCTACGCGTCGACATGTGATGCTTCTACTCATGTAATTAGTATAGTGCTATTAGATGTAATAGACTGATACAAGTTCATGTAAGCTTGGAGTGTGATGACCCGAAGGACAGGAACCATGGAGATGGAGATCACCATGCGAGAGGGCCATACTACGTCACAGTTAATATGATTGCCTGTGATGTTTACTTATGTTCCTGTCATACTATTTTTTCATGTTCCCTGTGTGGTAGGCATTGTTACCATGTTAGAATAGTTTTTCCTCAGAAAATTAAGTATTGATGATCTTTCCAATAGCTGCACCTACTAAGGCTCTCAATCATCGATGGTGGGTCTGCCAAAGCAGGGTGCCATCTTTTATCTTGACCAGTTAGGGTGGATGTCGGACAATCACATGCATAGTATTGCTTTGCTTAACAAAGCTATCAAAACAGTTTTGGGCTTTAGGGCATGGAGTTGAGAGTCGGGCATTGGATGCTACCCCAACGAACAAGAGTCATATATGATGTGATTAGCATTGTTGCTTACCTATGTCACTAATCTTCTAGGAGTGATGCCAAAGCTCACTAGGAGTTAGATGAATATGGATCTTGTTCCACAATGTGACGTTAGAGGGAAAGCGATCATTTTACATATTGTGGCACATCTTTTATTTGATAGAAGATTAACATAGCATAGTGCTAAACATTGCATTGTTGTTATAGATCATGGCACCTACCTCAAAGAACACTTCTGTTTTTAATCTGCGATCCATCCTTAAGAGGGAGAAATTGTCTAGAACAAATTTTATTGACTGGTACAGAAACTTGAGAATTATTATCAAGCAAAAGAAAAAAGATTATGTTCTAGAGGAACCCCACCCTGATAAACCAACGGATGATACACCAATTACAGAAATGCGGGTTTATGAGAAGTTCGCCAGTGATTCGGTTGATGTTAGCTGTCTCATGCTTGCCTACATGTCCTCTGAGCTTCAGAAGCAATATAAGGACAGAGATGCCTATAATATGATGGTGGGGCTGAAGGGCATGTTCGAGAACTAAGCACGGACCAAGAGGTATAATGTCTTAAAGTCCTTGTTTGCGTGCAGGTTGGCGGAAAGCAGTCCATTGAGTCCTCATGTGATCAAGATGATTGGTTACGTTGAGAACCTGAAGAAGCTTGGCTCTAAACTTGATAAATATTTGGCCACATATGTGATTCTTCAGTCACTCCTTGCGAGCTTTGAGCCGTTCATCATGAATTTTTATATGAATGGCATAAAGAAAATATTGGCTGAATTGCATGGGATGCTTAAGACAGCCGAGGAAAGCCTTAAGAAAAATCCTAGTCATGTGATGATGGTTCAAAAGAAAAGTAAGATGAAAAAGCGTAAGGGAAAGGCTAAAGCTTCAGATGCGATCTCGAGCTCTAAGTCTAATTTGATTGGAAAGTCTAAGTCGGGCCCTGCTAACTTTGACACTTGCCACCACTGCTATAAGCCTGGTCATTGGCGGAGGAATTACAAGTTGTACTTGGAAGAAAAAAAGGAAGTATTACTTCCGCTTCAGGTATAAATGTTATTAAAATTTATCTTGCTACTCATCCAAGTGATTCATAGGTATTTGATACCGGATCAATGATTCACACTTGCAAATCATTGCAGGGGCTAAAAGGGACTAGAAAGTGTGCAAGAGACGAATTGGATGTTCGTGTTGGCAATGGTGCAAAAGTTGCTACGTTGGCCGTCGGTGTCTATTCTTTGTCGCTACCCTCAGGATTAGTTTTAGAGTTAAATAATTGTTATTTTATTCCTGCCTTGGGCAGAAACATTATCTATTCGTTATGTTTAGAGGAAGACGGTTTTGAATTCGTAATAAAGAACAAGTGTTGTTCGATTTTTTCGAATGGTATGCTTTATGGTGTTTGTCCATTGTTGAATGGCTTATATATACTGAATCTTAAGGATACACATGTTTATAACATTAATACGAAGAAACCTCGACTTAATGATTTGAATTCTACCTATGTGTGGTATTGTCGTTTGGGTCATATAAATGAGAAGCGCATGCAGAAGCTACATTGAGATGGACTTTTGGAGTCATTTGATTTTGAATCGTTTGACACATGTGAGTCTTGTTTACTTGGCAAGATGACTAAAGCGCCTTTCACTGGTCAAAGTGAGAGGGCAAATGAATTGTTGGGCATTGTACATACTGATGTATGTGGACCAATGAGTTCTATAGCAGAGGTGGATTTTAGTACTTTATAACTTTTACCGATGACTTTAGTAGATATGGTTACATCTACTTAATGAGGCATAAGTCGAAATCCATTGAAAAGTTTAAGGAGTTTCAGGATGAGGTACAAAATCATACAGGCATGATAATCAAATTTCTACGATCGGATCGTGGAGGTAAATATTTAAGCCATGAGTTTAATGATCATCTGAAGTAGTGTGCAATTGTTCCACAGCTGACTTAATCACCATTTGTAACCCCCGATCTCTCTCATATAAAGGGATCGGAGGGAGCCTGAAAGGGTGAGTTTTTTTGGACATGCTTAAGGCTACTTCGCACCTGAAAGCTCATACTACACACATAGGACTAGGATTATTATCCTCCGGGAGGCCCGAACCTGTCTAAAAGATTCTGTCTCTGTCTCTTTGTGTGAGATAACCATCAAGTTTCATTCACAACTCTCCCCTTAGCCTAATCAAATCCGTACTGCGGGTAACCCCGTGTATACTGTCACTTTGTACACGACAGTTGGCGCGCTAGGTAGGGGCGAGGTTATGTTTTCTGATTGCTTGATGGCTGTTATTTGCAAGGTTAGTACCTAGGTTCCTGTTGGTGCTAAGGTCACCTTCGGAAGTTTAACTTTCGTCGGTGACTGCATGCGCCAACTGGTGCTGACTACTGCTGTCCCGTTGAGGGCGAAAGCTTCGCGCACTCTAGCAGTGCGTTCATTTGTTCCTAGGATGTGTGAGCGCTCGGCTCCATCTAGGACAATCGCCATGGTCCCCCGGACGTCCGACTCACCCGCCGACTACGTCATTTTTGCTGGTCTCGAAGGGCGCATAGTCCAGCGCCGTCAATTCACCAAGGTCGTCCCCAAACGACCTTGCCACCAGGTTGTGTCGGTCAAGCCAACATCTTCACCAAACGCCGTCATGATGATGATGGGGGCTATCTCCGACGATGAGCCCTCCAACTCCGTCGAGTCTAGTACTCATCGGCGTAATCGTCGCGAGCGCAATGCTGCTCGATCGAAACACCGTGCGAGAGCCCGTGCAGCGGCCGGGACCTCGCGACAAGGCGCCTCTGACGCCTACACCATAGATTTCGAGGGTCATGCCGTATACCGCACGCCGACCGCGAATCTTCTCGCCATCGAGAGGGCCCTAGCTACCCTTTCCGATTCACCCGAGCTTCAAAGGGCTCGGACGATGACCCAAGCTGTCGCTGCTCAAATTGTTGAGGTGGCGCCACCTGTGAGGTCACAAATGCCAAGGCCGTCTCCACGACAGAGGTATTCACCGGTTAGATCTCGGTCTTCGGACCGTAGATCATCGTCTCGACCGTCCCGGTGGTCTGAATGTTCACCGGCCAGATCACGGTCTCTAGACCGTAGATCGCCTCCCTAATCGCCCCGGCGGTCGACACTTTCGCGTCCAAGCGAGCGTCATGGGAGCTCTTACTCGAGCGATGCCCAGGACTACATCAACCAAGCACGGGATGCGTGTAACACCATTTCTCGCCGCCGCGGAGAACGCGAGCGCCGTGAGCTCCGTCGTCAAGATCAATTCGACCAGAGTTATGGTACGCCCGGGGTTAGCCGACCCGACACCGACATTTCACGCCACGACGGCTTTCTAGCCTTCTCCGAGCGCCTTCGTCGAGTGGTATGGCCACGTAACTTCCGCCTGACGAGAGTTGTGCCATATGATGGCAAGACCGACCCTTCCCAGTGGCTGTGGCGGTATTGCACGACCATTCGCGCAGCCGTGGGGGACCAAGATGTCATGGCTAACTACCTCCCTGTAGTATTGTCGTCGGTCACCATCAGCTGGTTGGCCGGACTGCCAGAGAACTCTATTGACTCCTAGGGAGAGTTGTGCGATATCTTCATCGCCAACTACCAAGAAACTTGGCAAAGACCAGCCTCTCGACATGACCTGCACCAAGTACGCCAAAGAGACGATGAGTCCCTGAGGGACTACATCCGTCGCTTCTTCGAGGGCCAGAACACCGTCGCCAGCATCTCCAACGCCGACGTGATGTCTATCTTTCAAGATAGCTTGCTGAAGCCTTCGGAGTTGTTCCGCCATCTAGTGATGAAAGAGCCATCGGATCCCGGTGAGATGATCACCATCGCTGAACAATTCGCCAGTGCCGAGGACGCTGAGCGGGAGCAGCTGCACCCAAAAGCTCAAGAGTCCGACAAGGAGAAGGTGAAGAAGAAAAAGGATCATCGCCTTTCGCCTTCACGCGAAAATCGTGACAAGCCCGAGTCATCTTCCCGTCATAAGAACAAAAGGAGGAAGGGTAAAGAGATCATGGCTACCGAGAAAAATTTGAGACCGAAAGGTCGAGAGAACTCGGCATTGCAGGAAGTATTAGACAAACCCTGCATTATTCATCCTAACAGCAACCACACCACCTGCCGATGTTACCAGTTGTAGAACCAGATGAAGAAGAAGGCGGAAGCAAATCCCCGGCAAGACAAGCATCGCCGGGATGATAAAAAGAAGTCCAAGAAGGACGATGAAGACGCCGAAGCATCTCCAGTGGAAAATGACTTTCAGGAGCCAGCACGAACAATCTCCATGATTTTTGGTGGAGCGATCGCCTCCGAATCCAAGCGCCAACAAAAGCTACTGACCCGCCGCATCAACGCCATCAACACTAAGCCAACCAAGCGCTTACGGTGGTCGGAGGTCCCGATTTCCTTCAGCCGCGATGATCAATGGACAGACGTCCCCAAGCCAGGACGATTCCCACTGGTTATCGACCCTGTCATCCTCAAAGTGCGCCTCGGAAGGGTGCTGATCGACGGTGGTAGTGGCCTTGATGTTCTGTTTAAAGGAACATTGGCTGCGCTCGGTATTGACGAATCCGCTCTCCAGAAGACGAACACACCCTTTTATGGGATTGTTCCTGGGAAGGCCGCCTTTCCACTTGGCACCCTCACTCTGCCGGTGATATTCGGCACTCGGGATAATTATAGGACCGAGCACGTAAAGTTCAATGTCGCCGACTTTGAGACCGCTTATCATGCCGTGCTTGGGCGGCCGTCCCTCGCTAAATTCACGGCAGTACCCCACTATGCATACCTGGTCCTAAAAATTCCTAGACCAGGTGCGGCCTTTTCTATAAAGGGGGATGTTGTCACCTCACACGCATGTGAGCGTGACAGCCTTGCCTTGGGTGAGGCCACGGACATCTCTGTTCAGATGGAGGAAACCGTCCAGGCGGCCAAGACGATGCCGACCACAAACATGGAGCTCCCGACATCCACGCCATCTACATCAAGCTTGACGTCCTCGTCGGTTGAGTATAAAAGTATTCAGCTTTCGGACGTCGACCACTCCAAGACGGCGCTAATTGGGACAGCGCTAGATCCTAAATAGAAAAGCGCGCTCGTTAGCTTCCTTCGCTCCAACGTTGATATATTCGCCTGGTAGCCATCTGACACGCCTGACGTACTTCGGGAGCTGATCGAGCATGAACTCCATGTTTACCCGACTGCCACGCCGGTCAAGCAGAAGATACACCGATTTGCTCAAGATCACAAGGAGGCCATCAAAGAAGAAGTCACTCGTCTGTTAGCGGCAGGGTTTATAAAAGAGATGTATCATCCCGACTGGGTAGCCAACCCAGTCCTTGTAAAAAAGAAGAATGGAAAATGAAGAATGTGCATTGACTACACCGATCTCAACAAGCGATGCCCTAAAGATCCATTCCCACTGCCGCGCATCGACCAAGTGGTTGATTCCACTGCCGGCAGTTCTCTCCTATGCTTCCTAGATTGCTACTCGGGTTATCATCAGATCAGCCTGAAAGAAGAAGATCAAGAGAAGACATCGTTCATCACCCCATTCGGCGCATATTGCTACACATCAATGCCTTTTGGGCTAAAGAACACGGGGGCTACATACCAACGTGCTATTCAGCGTTGCCTAGCTGATCAGATCGGCCGCAATATTGAAGCTTATGTGGATGATGTCATTATCAAATCCAGAAGGACAGAAGATCTCATTCCTGACCTCCAAGAGATTGTAGACAACCTCCGCAAGTTCTGATGGTGGCTCAACCCAGAAAAATATGTGTTTGGGGTGCCGACTGGAAAGCTGCTAGGGTTTATCGTCAGCAGTCGAGGAATTGAAGTAAATCTAGAGAAGATTTCTGCAATATTGAACATGACCAAGCCCAACAACGTTAAGCATATTCAGCGCCTTACAGGCTGCATGACCTCACTTGGTCAATTCATTTCCTGACTGGGTGAGCATGGGATGTCTTTCTTCAAGTTGCTTAAAAAATAAGGCGATTTTACGTGGACGCCAGAGGCCGATCAGGCATTCGCCGACCTCATGAAGTTTTTATCTTCTCCGCCAACCTGGTTGCGCCAACCTCTGGTGAAACACTTCTCCTCTACATCGCCGCCACGACCCATGTGGTCAGCACCGCCATAGTTGTCGAGCGCTTCGAGGAAGGACACGCCTATCCGGTTCAAAGGCTGGCATATTTCATATCTGAGGTGCTTGGACCTTCCAAAGTCTGGTATCCTCAGGTCCACAAGCTCCTATACGCCGTCCTTATCACCGTCCGGAAGCTCAAGCATTATTTCTAGGCCCATCTAGTGAAGGTTATCACATAATTTTCACTCGGCGATATTCTCCGGAATAAGGATGCGACTGGTCAGATCGTGAAGTGGGCCATCGAGCTTGGTGAGTACACCCTTGATTTCAAGCCCTGCACCGTCGTCAAGTCTCAATCCCTCGCCAACTTCGTTGCTGAGTGGACCGAAATACAACTCCCACCAGTCACCGAATTTAAGAGCATTGGATCATGTATTTCGACGGCTCGCTCAGCCTTGATGGAGCAGGAGCAGGAATTCTTCTCATATATACTAAAGGTGAAAATTTGAAAAATGTTCTTCAACTATTATTTATGGTGTCTAATAATGCAGCCGAGTACGATGCACTCCTCAATGATTTGCGCATCGCCATTTCCCTTGGGATTCAAAAATTAATGGTATATGAAGATTCCAAACTGGTTATCAGCTAAGTCAACAAAGATTGGTCTAGCGCCAGCGAGAAGATGGACGCTTACTACCAGGAGATCCGTAAGTTAGAAGGAATGTTTAGTGGCCTTGAGTTCCATCATATCCCCCGGGATGAGAACTCGGCTGCAGACTTCTTGGCTAAGCTCGGCTCGTCAAGAGCCCCTATGCCGAGTGATATTTTCCTCCAAGAACTCCCGAAGCCATCAATTAAAGTTATGAAATTTAACCTTCCGAGGCCGTTCAAGCTTCATCCGTCCTGGTCATTACTGATATTGAAGAAGATTGGCGACAACCATTCATTGATTTCATCCTCACTGCCAAGGGTCCTGAAGATAAAGGTGCAGCCATTCGCCTTTACAAAAGAAGCAAGCAGTATGTCGTGGTGGGATCTGAGTTATATAAAAGAGTAGCTTCAACCCGAGTACTAATGAAGTGTGTTAGCAAAAAAGAAGGTTCAGAAATCCTCAAAGAGATACACTTAGACATTTGTAGGAATCATGCTGGTGCTCGGACGTTGGTTAGTAAGGCCTTCAGGTCAGGTTTTTACTGGCCAACTGTTAATGAAGATGCCAAGCTACTAGTTCGTAGCTGCCAAGGCTATCAATTCTTTGCCAAGTAGCATCATCTTCCTGCTCAAGCTCTCCAAACCATCCCGGATTCATGACCATTTGCATGTTGGGGGTTTGATATGGTTGGACCTTTTCCAAAGGCACCCAGGGTTATGATCGTCTGTTTGTTGC
This sequence comes from Zizania latifolia, assembly GCA_000418225.1. Taxonomy (NCBI): domain Eukaryota; kingdom Viridiplantae; phylum Streptophyta; class Magnoliopsida; order Poales; family Poaceae; genus Zizania; species Zizania latifolia. The sequence goes on along the minus strand of KE372747.1, from coordinate 304,125 downwards.
TATTGACAAATTCACCAAGTGGATTGAAGTGGTGCCCTTAAGGACAAGTACAGCTAAAAAAGCTGTAGAGTTCATTCAAGGCATAATATATCGATATGGTGTCCCTCATTAGATTATCACAGATCTTAGGACTCAATTTACCGGTAATGACTTTTGGAAATTCTGTGAAGACTGGTGTATTAAAGTCAAATATGCTTCTGTTGCACATCCAAGAGCAAATGGACAGGTCGAGCGGGCTAATGGCATGATACTTCAAGGACTGAAAGCCAGAATTTTTGATCCCCTTAACAAATATGGCAGTCGGTGGATGAAAGAATTGCCTGCTGTTCTTTGGGGTCTTCAGACTCAGCCAAGCCGAGCTACTGGTCGGACTCTTTTTTTTCTCGTATATGGATCGGAGACCATTTTACCAGTGGACATGTTGCACGAGTCCCCTAAGATTCAGCACTATGAAGAAGGCGCAGCCAAGCGGATAAGAGAAAAAGATATTGATAGTCTTGAAGAAGCTCATTTAAATGCAGCCATACAATCTGACCGGTACCAGCAAGGCTTGCGAATGTACCATGACCGTAATGCGCATGGTCGGTCTTTTCAAGTTGGAGACTTAGTCCTTCGCCGAGTTCAATCAATGGTCGACGCCCACAAGCTATCAGCTCCATGGGAGGGACCTTACATCATCTCTGAAGTTACCCGACTAGGTTCATACCGCTTGATGCGTGAAAACGGTCAGAAGATTGCAAATTCTTGAAATATTAAGCATCTACGACGTTTTTATCCTTGAATAAGCTAAGTCTCTATTTCGGATAAGTAAAGATGTTCAGTTTTTTATTCCGATTGTCTTCTTTTATATCTTTTCGCCCGACTCCCGAGTTTTTGAAGTTTTATCTTAACTTTGTATTCATGATTCGCTTTGGCTGAGTTAAGCTGCACTTCTGATTGCTCGAGGTCTCGGCTTGCTGTTCTATGATTTATCCGATTGCTTTTGAGTAATATTTTTTGATTATATGTGACGCCAACGGTTCCAAACAGCGTGCATGCGGCTGAAGTTACCCTACGCTACGGACCTAATCTAAATCAAACAGTCAAAAATGCACCCCAAGTAGTCGGACATAGAACACGTTTAATAAAAGCAGCATTGTTTCATTACATTAAAAAGTATATGTACAACTGCATGTTTTCTACCCTATCATCTACTCGGCAGGATCAGCTGGATATGTTTTTAGATCAGCGACAAGGACGCTCGCCGTCTCCTCCACCTCCACGTAGATGCGCTCGACGTCAGATTCTTCGACGGTCGCCGGCCACCTTGCTCGGATGTGGTCCATACGAGCAGTTGGATACAACGCTCGGACGATCCCGAGCGCGTGGGTGACCGTCGTCTGGACGAAGTCTCGGGTTTGCTCCCGCAGACGTGTCACCGACCCTTGGAGCCGCTCCCTGAAGCGCTCCACCGACCACGAAGTGTTGGAGGGCTCGTCCTCAATCATCTTGAGGAGAGTCTCTACATCGGCTCGGTATTCATCTCGCTGTGCCTGAGTATAACTCAGATGCAGCTCGAGATCAACGAACTGAGTGCTCACTCGCCGATGAAGCTCTGCAAATATAGCATCATATCAGAAAAAAGTTTTATCAACAAACAACACAAAAAGAGTCCAGGATGGTGATTCATACTTTTGTACTCACCCGACCACTCGGTAGCGGCCGCTTCGAACGCCTTGAGCTTCTTCTCAAGCTCGACGATCCTGGTCTCACCCTCCGTCGCCCTGGTCTCTGTCTCTGTCGTCTTGGCCTCTGCCTGCGTTGCTCTGGCAAGGGCTTCATCCCTCTCAGCCAGAGCCGCTTCGGCGGAAGTGGCCGATCGGTCTGCCCAGCCAGCAGCTGTCTCCATCCGCTCCTCCGCTGCCAACCATTCTGTTATATCAGCACGGGTTAAAACAATAATGACAAACAAAAAAGACGGTAATGGGTAATTAAGCACTTACCATTGGAGCGGATCTCCAGCTGTCCTCGGAGGATTTCGTTGTCCTCCTCCGACCTCTTCAGATCGGCATCTCTCCGTTTGAGCCAGTCGGTTAGCTGGCTGACGAGACGCTGCACAAAGACAAAATAAGTTATTATGCATATAAATTATGTATATTAAACTAACGATTGCAGGGATACTTACGGTGGTCTCTTGACCAACCCGGTCGAGTGCGTCAAGGAATTCGGCCGCTCCCCTCCCGACTGGACTAGTCGGGGCACTGGTCGCAACGCCGAAGGTTGGTTGAGGCACCCTCTCGTTTGGAACCTCGACCTCCATGGGGTCGGCCACGCTAGGCTCCGCCGAGGGCCTGTCCACGTTCTCTGCCGGCACCTCGACCTCCACGGTCGGCAAAGGGCCGACAGGTGCCGCTACCTTCGAGTCCATAGCACTTGGCTGTGTTGCGGGAGGTACGCCAACACTCGGTGTTGTTGCTGGCTGCTCCAGCACAGGTGCAGCCGCGCTAGGCTCGTTGGTGGCCGGAGCGCCTGATGCCTCCGCGCCGCTTGCTAAGGCCCTTCGCTGGTCAGCCTCCCCGGTGAACACCACTATGTCAGTGGTGGGGGCTGTGGCGCCAAAGCCCGCCGCGTCCTGGTCGGACAGGGACGACGGAGCGCTGTCAACAACAGCACAAGAAATCAATTTTGAATTCAATCTAATTACTTGATTCAAGATAATTACAGAAACACTTACAACGCTGACCGCCTAAATGCTAGCTTCGTTCGCCGACTGGGCCCTGCTCCTAGGGACGGTCCAGCCGGTGGTGGTGGTGGTGATGTCGACACAGAAGAAGACGACACCACAGCGCCGCCAGTCGCCGAAGCCACCCCGAACGTTTCCGAGTCATCGCCTGCCTCTCCAGGGAAGGACGACGGCACCTTCGGTGCCCCCTAGGATGCCAGTGCCACCGTCGTTGTTGCCGTTGCTGTGGTCGTCACCTTCACCTTCTTCGTCGCAGAAGGGCAAATTTCTTTGCCCTTTCTCTTTTCTCCAGTCGGCCCGGCGTGCTGGTCGACATCTTTTTGCCCGACCCCCTGGGGTTGCTCGGGCAAGGGTGCAAGAGAGCAAAATGCCTCTTGGCCCTGCATAGTCCAAGAATTAGCACCCGGCAGGTGACATTATCAAAGAAATTCAAGAAGTAAAAGCAAAAAATCCTTACCGATGGTCGGGGCTACTACAACCTATAGGCCCTGGGCTGCGTGTCAGGGTGAAGATCCATCCGACCGACGAAGATCAGCTTCACTCGCTTTTTCCCGTCATCAGCCGACAGGTGCTCGACTGACTCCCTGGTCGGATCCGCATGACCCGAGTACTCAAACGCCGGATGGGTCCTCAGCTTCAACGACTGAACTCGGCGGGTGATGAAGTTGAACGCCACGTGGACGCCCGATACACCTTCGGCTCGGAGCTTCTTGATCAGCTCCACCAACTCATCTACTTGGTCCTGCTCCTCCCGCTGGCAGCGGTACGACCAAGTGAGTGCCAGCAGTGGCACTCTGTCGATCTCCGGTGAAAGGGTCGGCTCGTGGTTGGCCATGTAGAACCAACCCGAATGCCACCCCTTGTTGGAAGTCGGGAGGGGCACTGGGATGTACTCCGTCGCCTTCCCATCCTGCAACTGCAGACCACAACCGCCGACCACTTTCTTCTTTGCGTTCGGCCGCAGGCAGAAATAAAGACGGAAGAGATTGAAATGCGGTTCAATCCCGAGATAAGCTTCTCAAAGATGAGCAAAAATGGTGAGATGCAAGATGGAATTGGGTTGAGATTGTAAAGAGAGATGTCAAAATATTGGAGGACGCCGCGAAAGAAAGGGTGGACTGGCAAGCCGAACCCACGAGAAAGAAAAGACTCGAACACCACAAGTTCATGGGTGTTCGGGGTCAGGAACGCCTCCCCACCTGCCGAGCGCCACGTTGACAGCGCGCTCGGTGGGAGTTCGCCCCGTTTCTCCAGAAGCGCCACCACGCGCTTCGTCGTCTTGGATGGCTGCCACTCCACCGAGCGGTCAACCTCTACTTGTGGGTCGAGCGCCGCCATGGGGATGTTGAGGTGTGATGCTAAGGGTTTGAGGTTAAACAATCTTCTTGCCTTGCGATAGTAAACGATGCAACCGTAATGTCGATTAGGGTTGCGAGGCACCAGCGAGGGTTTCGGCTCAAGGAGGAAGAGGAAGGCTAAAAGCTTAAAGCGAACGAAAGGATAAAATGCCTTTCAGCAAGCTATTTATAAATTCTCCACACAACTGTCCAAATCCCCGAAGCTCCAAGATTGCCTCGGAACGCATCTCGAAGCAATCTTAGGCATTAACCGTGCCAGCTGATATGCCTTAGATTTTTCCTCATAACCGTTGATTATAGATCTAAAGACGGATCCTGAGAAGCGAATCGGCGCTTGCAGTTCATTATTTTGAACTCGCGTCCGAGAGGCAGCCTTGGAAGTTACATCAGTCCCATCAAAACTATCAAATCCGACACACGTCACCCCATGCAAGCAGACGTCTTTTCGCCAGATGGGTCCTACTAGCACTCCATTGTGTCGAACCGCTCCAACTGACACCTTTTCACCAAAGACCACTTGATGGACCTATTTGTCCCTATATACAAGTCGGCTTCGT
>KE372747.1:271866-282880 GCA_000418225.1 Zizania latifolia | reverse complement strand
GGAGGAACAACGAAACAATTAAAAGACTAAGAGGTTGATCCAGAGGAGCAACGACTGACGAATCTTTTCTGGAAATCTTTGAGTTTGGTTTGAGAGCTGCACCAGGAAGGTTGATTTCTAACCAGAGGAGGAGACGGGATGATTGTTGAAAATACAATTGTTCCGGTGCAACCAAATAGACCAGCAGCCGATCATGATGAGTTCCATAGAGAAGGGCTTGTTAAGATCATCCTTGGCCTTGGCGATCATTTCTGGAATGCATTGATAACAATCATTTTGCCCTGTGATGTATTTATATTTTGTACAAGTGAAAAGCAATGATATTATGAAGTTATAGAGTTTTACATCAGATAAATCTACTCATATTCTTCTTAATATGGTCAATATAAATATTCACAAATACTTGTTGATCAAATTTAAAATAATTTGATTGTATTGATTCTAGGATTCACCTTTTTGATATCAATAGTAGTAGCTTTATTGTAGATGATACAATAGATAGTGCTGCTATACCTTTTTTATGTATATGCCTACATTTATGCAGTATGCACATATGTATTTTTACCTAATGTTTCTAAAGTTGCCAATTGGTATTGTAGGGTTGAGTGTTGAAGTAGTACTTTTATTTTACATTTCAGATCATTGTATTTGATAATGTGTCAATTTCCTTTTTTTGCAGGGAACACTTGCTGTCATATATCACGAGCGGGGATGACTTCCAGGCTTTAGGTTCTTTGTGCCTGTTTGCTACATTGTTGCAGACAAAAGGTATGCTTAACTGTTCCTCATTTAACTATTATTTTCATTATGGCTTTAACCAAAATAATAATTATCTTAGTACATCTTGGCTTTACAGAACTTGATGAATCAATGCTAGATGCACTTGGAATTCTGCCTCAAAGAAAGCAGCATAAGAAGCTTCTATTAGTAAGTGATATTTACTTCCTTTTGCCTGCTGATTTTGGAAAGCCAGCAATTCCTTTGCTAGGTTGATTCTTCTAATAATAGGATGGATTGTATCTGAAACCTCCATATTTTCTTCGACATTGGTAGTACACTGCTGTTATTATCACAAACATACATTGCTGCTACTATCAGACATAGTTCTGATTTACATGTTTGTATATGTCCATCTTGTAAATTAATCGCGCTATGGTATGCATGTTGTTTTGTTTGTACAAAATGATGCATATGTTCGGATGATGGAAAGAACTAATTTTGTGCGATATTGGAGTATTTACTAGATTATAGAAACTTCTTTTTCTATGTGAAATTTATTTCATTAGCGTCTACAGTGTATAACATTCAATACTGAAATGACAAGTAGCAACTAGAGCCATGATTTATGTTAACTTATTATATTGTATTATACATATAAGTTATGAGGAACTGATTGGTACTCCTTAAATTTCATACTGTAAAATATTTTTGTTCACAGCACATGAAGTAAAATGTATGGTAACTTACGAGTATTAAGTTCATGTGAGTTGTCTTGGCACAGCTTAATTTTCTAACACATGCATTGTTGACCTGCAGCAAGCTTTGGTAGGTGAAGATCTAGCTGAAAGGCAGTTATTTTCATCCAGTAGTGGTCTCACAGATGACAACATCTGCAATGATTTTGATGTTTATGTAAGGAAGCTTCAGGTATTGTCATGCCTAGAATTTTGCCAATTCCGAATACCTGCATATTAATCCATGTTCCAGAAAAAGGCATGTTATACAATAACAGTGTTGGTTACAGGGCAACGAAACAAACATAAAACAAAAACTTACAAAGGCATTTAAAGCCTTACAATCAAAGACAAATGACATCAGCGGAAAAACAAGTGAAGCGATGACTCTAACTCCACAACCTTCTTGAGTGCGGACAAACCAGTCTTCTAAGAACTTCTCCTTTGGTGAACTCTGAAGGGGGTACAAAAAGACTCAACAAGCCACACGGAGATGCAATAATAATGCATAGGGTAACAAGGATGGCAATAATAATGGCTCATTTGCGTAAAACAACATTCAAAGAAACTTTAAAGCAGGAATTTAGATACAGGAACAAAAACAGCATCAAGATCAAATTAAAGATTTCATAGAACAAGCACCAGCTTGTTCACTTAAGGGTACACCGTCCAAAACCATGGATAAACCCCCATGATTTCCATTGTTTCCAGAGAGATAAAAGACTAACCACATTGAACACACTCAGTTCGCCCTTGACTGTGGGCACGACTATTCAAATAGTTTAAACTCTGATAAGAGGTGTACAGTGTACACTGTACCCACATGACACGTTTCCTGAATTTATGTCAACCATGTTTTGCGGCATGAAAGATACCCGAATAATCGAGACAATGTCAAAGCCCATTGCACAGTCCGCCACAACAAGAGGACACCACACTAAGGTTTTGCTATTGGAAGCCACCAGCAGGTGAACTTCCCATTGAGCCCCCTCTTGTGCCAAGCAGAACGAGCCCACACCGATAATTGTGAACTTACCATATAGAATCAGATAGATTGCTAGGACAAACTGTCTCAAGGTTCCCAGGGGTGGTATGCAGTGGCATGCTTATTTAATTTGGGATTCTAACAACAATGTATTATTTCTTTCTTGTTCCTGTGTTTTGTCAATATTTTCTTGTCACTTTGCTATGTAGCGTACTATACATTTTTTCGTACATTCCACAGGATAAATATGGTTTGAAGTGCTATCATCCACGGCAAATGACCCCCAAAGTTCACAGATATCAGGTTATTTTATTTTTGAACATTGTGGACGATACCAGATCAGTTACTCATGTTTGTAGTACACCTTTATTCGGTTAAAAATGATGCCATTCTTTTATATTTTATTTTCATTGTAAATCAACCATCATCAACTAAATTGGCATTCCATCAGTATGTAATTCTTTTTAGCTATTTGTTGGTGCAAGTTTTATTTCTTTTTATTCATTGAGTATGGGCTACAACCTGTAGACAACTCAATAAACTGCATCCAAGATTTGTATTCAGGGATCCTGATGTCTCTCTAATTATAAATTATCTTTTTCAATAATGATTTTAACGACGTAACTATCCAAGTAACTGATACAGGGATCCTGATGTCTCTCCAAAGTAGTATAAATTATTTTATTCCATAATGAATTTTTTAACCTTGCTTCTTGCAATCAACATCAGTCTGTTTCAACAACAACAATATAGCCTTTCAATCCCAAGCAAGTTAGGGTAGACTAGAGTTAAAACCCAACATGAGCCGTTAATCAATGGTTCAGGCACATGAATAGCTTCTCTCCATGCACTCCTATTTAAGGCCAAAACTATGGGAATATTCCATCCTTTCAAGTCTCTTTTTATTGTCTCCTCCCAAGTCAATTTCGGTCTTCCTCTGCCTTTCCTCACACTATTGTCACACCTCAGGATTTCACTATGCACCGGTTCCTTTGGGTTCTCCATTAGACATTTCCAAACCATCTCAACCTATGTTGGACAAGCTTTTTTTCAATTGGTGCTACCCCTAGCCTATTACGTATATCATTGTTCCGGACTCGATCCATTTTTGTGTGCCCACAAATCCAACACAATACACGCATTTCTGCAACACTCAACTATTGAACATGTCGTCTTTTTATAGGCCAACATTTTGCACCATACAACATTGTAGGTCTAATCGCCGTTCTATAGAACTTTTCTTTTAGCTTCTGTGGTATCCTCTTGTCACAGAGAATGTCAGATGCTTGTTGCCACTTCATCCACCCGACTTTGATTCTATGGCTAACATCTTCATCAATATCTCTATGTCTTTGAAGTATTGATCCCAAATATCCACTGTTTCAAAAAATATATTTGCAACTTCAGAAATGTCCACACATGAATCATGAATGCTCATCTCCTAGACAGGATCTATTGCATATTAGATCTGTTCATTAATATTTTGTTACATTATATATTTGGAGGTTGATGTGGTACACTGCTGTCAATTTAAATCCTCAGCTGAATATTACTTCCTCTATTTAAGCATTTTATTTTATTGTCATACTTCATATATTAAGGGGTGTTTACTTTTCTATTTGCATTTTGATTTTCTGTAGGTGCTCGATGCATTAGTTGCCCTTTTCTGCAGATCTAATGTATCTGCAGATGTTAGCTTAGTTGGTGGCTGGCTTTTCAGGCAGTTGCTGCCCCATGGAGAAGAAGAGTTCACTGCTTTTCATCTAAAATGGCTAAAGGTATGTTATGATGCATTTTACTCCTATTATGTTCTAGGTCAAGGTTCAGAGGGCATAACGTTCTGTGATCCCTCACTGGATGACTGGAAACTTGCTATTCATCTTTGTGGTACTGGCTTTGAAGTCAAGTGTCATGTCACAAATGCTTGGTTGAGGCTAGTTAACAAGTTGAAGGCTACAATGAAATAATAAATTGAAGGCATAAACATTATTTCTACTAATGGAGATGGTTTTCAGTATATGGTGGATAATGTCCAAAGCATTTCTAACTGGATAGCTAACGACTGTTAGATTTTGGTTCTCACCACTGCCAGATTTCATCGATGTGCTGTACTTAGCATGGAAATCATTTGTGCTGTCCTGAGTCACTAACCTCGCTCCTCTCGACTCACTAACCTGCCCCTCCCTCTCTGGACACATCACCACTACCCTTTCCTGAGAGATGAATCCATGCTGCCCTTGTGCTGCCATTAGCCTAAATTTCTCAGTGCGTTTTCCCATCTAGTTTGTACCCTTTGGACCTTGGGCAGCGGAGAAGCACAGCTCGTGGCCATGGTGCCATGGGTGGCAGCAATGGGCGCCTGTGTAGGATCCTCACTAAGAAGCGAGTAGGCATGCTAGGGAGGCAATGTTCTAAAAATCGGCATTAGGCGGTGCCTAGGCGCTAGGTGTGGGACGGCGGACGAGCGCCACGATTTGCACATGGGCGGCAAGCTCGGTGGCTGCACCTAGGTGGGCACCGAAGTAGCGTGGCGGGCATAAGCTATGAGCAGCGGCGGTGCGGGATCCGCCGCCTGGGCGTGCGTGTGGTGCCGTGGCTTGGATCCGCCACCAGGAATGTGCACGGTTTGGATCCACCGGGGGGGGGGGGGGGGGGGGGGGAGCACGCAGCCTTGATACGTCGCCACTGGGCGTGCGTGGCCGGGATCCGCCGCTAGGGGCGCGTGTGGCCTGGATTCACTGTTACATTAATAACAATGGGATCCACATGATTTTTTAACTTCAATTTGTTTGATGGAATTTCTGCTAGAGGTGGGAGGTTTCCCTCCATGTATTAAGTTCTCATCTGTAGCATATTAGGGGGTTGTCCCAAAATCCTTGGTTCATGAGCCACACCCCAAATTAGTATCCTAAAGTGGTGCTTTCCCCTGTATCATGTTTTTAGTAGGTGGTGTACTGTGCACCACATCCCGTACCTGACCCCATTGACCTGGGTTCCTTGTGACCTAGTCCAGATCAATGGAAAATGTACCTTCTTGAGCTGTTTAAAGTCTATAGTTTGCCTACTGGCCTATCTCTTGCATGAGAATTTGAATTCCTACTGTGCACAGTTTATGCTTTCCACAGATGTCGTGGATTCATTGTTTATACTTTGATATATTCAAACCTGCCTGTGTCCTGCTGATCAAGTGTTTGCTTTTGGCAGGATTCACATAAGGATTGCACTACAAAGCTTTTGGACGAATCTGGAGGATGCTGGCGAGACTTGCTTGTTCCTATTGTTAAAGAGGCCTGGAAGAATTGCAAGAAAGGTATATTTCAATTTTGGAGCAGAAGATCCCTTTTTCTACATGTGCTACAAATGATTGATCTTTTCTTATATTTTTACTTTTTCATTGGAGTTAGCAATCGAGGCATCTTCACCACCTAAAGGATCCAAGTCTATTATTTCACCCTTGGATTCATGTTCATTTGGAGGTAAGAGCGCATTGATCACATGCCAAGTGATATCTTTATGTTGTCCTCAACTGTAGCATTCAGTGATAAACTCTGATAAAAATTTGATGTACCGAGTCATATGTGCTGTATTTCAGGCGATTCGTCAGTTGCTACTGCAGAGAGAATCTATGAGATGGTCAAGGTATGCATATATTTTCATTTGTTGACGATCTCATATCCATTTAAAATTTGACCGATTAAAAATCTTAAGCTTGTTTTGTTGATTTGCATTCCTGGATTTTATTATCATTAATGTGATCGAACGTGACACATAAGTATTGCATATTTTGATTGGAAATCTGAATATCTATTGACTACTGAATCAGCATATAAAAGACAACCAAACTTGTTGACGAAATATACGAGTAATAGAAATGTGGTTGCTTGTCTATAGAAAATATAGGAATTAGGAAAACAAATATCAATAGATAAGTAGCAAATTCTAAATAGCAATAGTAATATAGCATGGTAAAAGTAGCAACCAAATGGCAGTAGTAATATAGCAATCTAGCATAACAAAAGTAGCAAATAGTTCAACACTCCAACTGTCTCATCTCTCAAATCTCAATAGCCATCATCGAACTCATTGGGATTGGTAGCTAAATCATTTTGTTCTCCATCATCTTGGGCACCGGAAGCTTCATCATTCTCACTCACATCCATGCCATCGTATGGATCTTCTTCCTCATTATTCATTGCTTGCATCGTCATATGGATCTTCTTTCCTCATTATTCATTGCTTGCATCATCATATGGATCTTCTTCCTCAGATTCTTGCTGCGCACCTCTGTTTTGGACCACTGTGCCCCTGCTTGCCATGCCCTGCCCACAGACCGCGTGCTGCGCCCCTGCTGACCGCTTGCCGTGCTGCAGCTTGGGCCAGCCAAAGCCGGCCCCCATCCCTGGCACTAAGGTGGCAGGACGCCTTGCCCATGCCACGCTACCTTACCACCTAGGCTATGCTAAGGTGACACCTTAGTGACGCCTTGATAAGCATGCTAATTACTGTGTCAAGTATGGTCCTTGCCAAATTGGATATTGTATAATGCAGGTTGTCTGCTACCAGTTTGCATCCCTATAAAATCTGTATCTTGATAGTTGTGTTGAATTAATCTTATGCCCTTTAGTCGATATCCATTTCTTATTTTATTATGTAAGACCCTCTTTTTGTTTCGCAAAAAGTGTAAACTGGAATGGTAAGAACGGATGTTGGAATATGCTAATGCCTTGTTCAATGTACAGTCTGCATTATGCATTTGCACTTTCAGCAATTTAGTCACAGATGGCCTATTCAAATTTATCTTTTGTTAAGTTCAATGATCAGGTAAGCAGCACCATTTGTGTTTCTGGCTGTAAGATGCTTTCTCTTAGCAAATTTGATGTGTACTGCAATTTAAAGATACCTGGTGCTTACATCATCTCAATTACCTGGTCTTCTCCTTGGCCAGCTATGACTGCGTCTTCAGCTCTAATTTATATAACCTCAGTAGGAGCCTCTCCTACTGGTTTGCCTCAAAAAATTACTAGATAAAAGAACTGGTTTTAACTTGCATTTGCTGATTTGCTCCGACCTGTATGCTGGTGGAAGAAACATTGTGCTGGTTTTTTGGTACATCTTTTGTACCCTCTGTTTTGTGGGTAGGGTCACAAATTGAAGCACGGAACTAAATTTCTGATGTTTTATTTTGAGCACACTATGCTTTTTTTTTGCTTCAAAGGTAAAGAATGCAGCATTTTTGGAACATGACTTATTTTGTCATAGTGCGTTGAATAGGCTTCTCTGCTCAAATTCTGTGCTCAATTTATAGGTTAAATGAGTGGATTATGAAAATACATATTTTATTGTAAATTAATTTCGTCTTTTTTTATATTACTGAAAGTCTACCCTAACTTACTTGGGATTGAAAGGCTTTGTTGTTGTTATTGTTGTTGTTTTTTATATTACTGAAATATATGACAATATTTTCCAGGGTTTTGTGCTACAACATCAAGTTATACTCTTCTGCCTTGGAGAAACTCTCACTGATCAGCCTCCTATTTACTCTCCAATTAATTTGCCTGTAAATAATCGAGCAACTGTAGCAGGTTTTGATGGCTCAGTACCCAAGCCTGGGGTTGAAGTCAACTTAGGTCTGAGTTTACATGGAAATGTTTATGCTTTGCATCATTGCAAGTACAAAGGTAACTTAATTCTTCTCTACATTTATTGATACTTTGATTTGTCATATTGTTGTTGCAGTTGATGCGGTCCCTTGTCGAATAGCATTTGAGAGGGGCAAAGAACGCCACTTCTGCTTTTTAGCCCTATCGAATGGAGTGTCTGGGTGGATTCTTCTTTTAGAAGAATTACCTCTCAAGGAGCTACGTGGAATTGTTCGTGTCACTGCTCCCTTGGCTGGATCTGATGTATGTATCATGATGGCATGGCACATCTGATGTTTCATATCTCTTGTTTTTTCGTTCTGTGATGAAGCCGTATTCTTCAAAAATATCCAGTTTAAAACATTTTTTCTGAATACTCATCTTATGTGGACATTTTATCTTTATTCAGCCAAGAATAGATGAAAAGCATGCGAAATGGTTACATTTACGCATCCGTCCATCTACCGTTCCCTTTTTGGACCCGGAAAAATATAAAGGGAAGACAAAAAAGTATCTTGTTGATGGACGATGGACCCTCGCTTTTAGAGATGAGCAATCTTGTAAGGCAGCAGAGACCATGGTTATTGAAGAGATGAAGCTCCAGCAAGATGCTGTTAGAGAACAGTTGAAGCTATTGGTTGAATTTGATATGCCTGAGGATGGATTGCAGCATCCTTGCTCCTCTCATGAAACTACTTCTGATGATGGGTCATGACTTGCTATAAGTTTTTATATCAAAGTGCGGTGCTGAGCTTTGCAAACATGGTGGCAGCAAAACCAGTCTCTGCCATCTCAGACTAGCAAGTCGTCACGCTCTGTACATTACATCGTCAGATTTAGGGAGGTCCTCTTGTTGACACACTGTAGAGTTTCGACTATTTTGAGTTAAGTTAGCTCGATAGGATTCTTTGTACCATAGTTTGTATCTGTCCTTTGTAATGTTATACAAACCACAATCAATTCTTTCATAAGCTTCAGTGCAGAGTTGGGCGGTGTACACTAATTGTTTGAAGAAATCTGCAGGCAATCATATCTGTTGTCAAAAGATGCCCGGCTATAGTAATAAAAAAACATTAATTTTGAGCTCCTCGAGTTTTCTTTGTAAGACTACAGTTTATGAACTATTGTTTTGCTTTCTTTTTCAGAGAACTGTTAATTTTGACAAGCAGGATGTTCAGTTAAATTAGACAACCAGATAGGCACTGGTTGCGCTTGTTGAATTCTACGCTTTTGGGCTGACACTATGTAGGAGAAATTTGATGTGTGAAGCATGTTCTGCTAGTGCTTTATCCTACATGAGAATGAGTTGTTCTGTAGATGATGCTTTCTGTAGTGTTTGAAGCTGGGAGAAACCGGTTCGTCCAGCAAATCTGCTGTCATTGAGCTAGTTATTCATCGTTTTCTCGAAGAAAAATCGTTAATGTATTCAAGATTTTTTTGTGGGTCATATACTCATGTCTAATAGATAAAGTACATGTAATCGGATACCATTGCCATTTCTATATGTGATGTAGGAATGAATAATAATAGATGAATCAATTCGATTAGATGACCCTAACCAATTATCACAAAGTTAGAGTGTCTTTTAGCAAAGCTATGTTCTTATGATGTTTTATGACAAAATTACAATTTTAAAGTATCACGTAGGAAAATCTACCAAAAAGCATCAACCATCAGATGACTTCTAATTAAAAGTAATGTTTATATTTCAGGCAGCATCACCTGCAAGAAGCAGGATTATTATTATTATTATTATCCAACCAAAACTGGGCCGCCCGTATCATCAGTACATGTATATATACTTCACACAGTTACTATCTGTACAAAATGTATTGTAACTAGTCATTGAAATTGAGAACTGCACTGTAACCTCTACTCTATGGTAGCTACATGATCCAAACATGGGGCAAAGCAGCTACTTCTATATTGACCTAGTATGTATAAACGAGGCACTTACTAATTCACTGTGCAATCTCTGGCAGTAAAAATCCAGGCAGTCAGCCTCTCAGGTTGTCAGGTGTCCATGACTTGCAATGAAGACTTTGGTCATTTCCAACATGTTCTTGGTCAGCATGTTCTTGACAGAACTTTCAGATTCAACTTTGAGCTAGCTACATCCTCTTGTTTCACTTATCTCAGAAATGAAGCGCCTAAGCCGCTCTCCAGAAGGTGCAGGTTGTGCAACATTAGTGTCACCCCATTTTGAGCACAATTCCACATGCATGCCCCGTTTCTGAAGCGAGCTCCTGCAGACTGAAGAACGGCTCAGTAGTTCCTTGTCAACCTTGTTCAGCACTGGCGCATCCTCCACAAACCGCCTTGCAAAGGCGGCACTACTGTTTACCATGCTATCAAAATGTGATTCGTCAAGCACAACTGGCTCGAGTCCTGGAGGATCATCCCACACAAAGTATCGTAGGTCTCCGTTGACAGTTGTGTTTCTGAACTCAGAAGAGTTACAGATAACAGTCTGGAAGTAGGATTCCATGGAGTAAGCTGTGTTGGCAAAGTACATCAGCAGTTTGCGAGGTAGGTTGTCCCAACCATGCACGCAATGCTTGGTGAAGTTCCTACTCAGAATTATCCACGGAGAGCCTACGACAGACCAAAAAAATCCGAGAAATGTCATATGTAAGATAATTAGAAATTTAGAATGGTCAAATCGTTCTATTATTTCATAGAGGGAGTTCTTGACTAATTTAAAGATATCTGAACCGGAGATAGTTCCTGCACACACCTGTGAATATCTTGAATGCATCAGGCATTTGTCTTTGTTCTGTCGCAGGAAGGAGCTCAGTGTTTCTGTCCATATATAAACTTGGGTCAACAATAAGCTTTTCAAATCTTTCGTGTCTGCAAGGAAGAAAATAAGTTAAAATTTGATGTGACAAAAAGAATAGAGTAGGGAATAAGGAACATTCCAGAATATGTACTCA
>KE372747.1:245721-271856 GCA_000418225.1 Zizania latifolia | reverse complement strand
CTTTCCATCCAAGATCACCTGTATGATCAATAAAGTTGAGTTCCCTCGATACAGAAGAGAAGGCATAAAGGAGATCTGCATTGAAAAAGAAACACTTCACATGAAGACAGAAGAGAAAAATGGATGATCAATAAGTAGACAAAACAATATGTCCAGCATGAGTGATTTTTCAGTCATTGCATGAGATAATAAAGGGTACCACAAAATTTAGTGTCATATTTTTGTACTTCCGGTACCTCAACACTGAAAGGCTCTTTTCTGACCATCTGAACAACTACAATCGTTCTAGACATGTACACTACTGCCCATCTGTCAAAGTAATTAAAGGGTCTGTGTTTATTTGAGCAAGATCCCAATTATAGCTTGTACCGATCATAACTATGGAAGATCTGGCAAACCTATTGGTTATATGGAAGGTTGTTTTGTAAAATGATTAAGAAAGTACAATGGTCAACTGCCTGTAAAAGATCGCTGACCAAATTAACAATATTCAGCAAAGCCTCTGAGGACTGTACAAGAATCAAAACAACCTTTAAGAGAGCATGTCAAGGGTACAATTAGTATCTGACAGTGTCAAGGTTTTGAAATTCAAAACTTAAGATTTAACGTCCATTCTTAGCTTGTCAATTTGTCATCCCAGCCAACAACTACCAACAAACGTTATATCACTATCAGATGGTTCAGACCTCAGCTTCCCACATCGAATTGATGAGGAAATGATTACTTATTTAACGACATTCTGTATGATAAGGACTCGATTCTATCAAGTTGTAAATTGCAAGGAAGACATCCATCCCGCGAAACTAGAATGCTAAGCAAAGAATCGCATTCTAAACATATTTTTAGGTGTTAAATGGAGAAAAATATGTAAATCCCCTTACAATTCACATTTTCTTCAACAATTACAACTGGAGTAACTTGGTAACGGCAAAAGGAAATAGCTGGGGGGCATGTTTGACTACCAATTAACATCCAACTAAAAAACATGTGAGCAATAAATGAACGCAGCGTTTAGCCTTCAAATTATAAGGTCTCTTCTGACAATCTGACCAACTGCCATTGTTCTAGATGTCTGCACGATTGCCTGTCTGTCATATTAATTAGAAGGCCTGTGTTATATTTGAGCAAGATCCCATTTATAGCTTGTACGGTTGCACGACCATTCTTAGACTTTTAGCTTAAGATTATATTAATTCATCCTATATAAATAAACTAAGTTAGATTAATTTATTGAATTATTATAATCTACACCATAAATTATAATAAGCTAGCATAATAAGTTAGTATGTTTATTTTAGTTTATAGAAATAAGTTAGATTATTATAATTTCAAGTTGAAACAAACAGATCTTTAGCTTGTAATGCCAGCCAACAACTACCAAAAAAACATTATATTACTATCAGATACTTCTTCTATTTCAAAATATAAGAACTTTAAGATGCAGGCATATGTATTAAGGAGATATGAAAAAGATCATAATACTCTTCTAAGAGTGAGTGAGTGTAGGCCCAAAAGTAATTGGGTGGAGTAATGAGTAATAAAGTTCAAGGGTAATATACATACTTTAAAGATAAAAATGATATTTTACTAGTACTAGGTTGTTACATTTAGAACAACTTTTGAACTCTAAAATACACTACATTTTGGCACGATGGGAATACTCGTTAATTCTTCATATTTTGGACATGTTATATACAAGAAGCAATTAATTAGTGTATATATTCTATATTTAGCCTATATTAAATATGGTTATATTATATTTAGACTCAGCTTCCCACATTGAATTGATCGGGCACTGATTACTTGCTTAACGACATTCTGTATGATAAGGACACTGTTCTACCAAGTCTTAAATCGCAAGGAAGACTTGAATGCTAAGGAACGAATCACGACGATTAGTCCATCGCTTTTCCTCCAACTTATCCTATCAGGGGACCTTTCATCATGCAATTCAAATTTCATATCAACATCTGACAAGAACTTCGAATCCAACAAGTTGGGCAGAGTATGCAGGGGGCAGCCGCAAGAAATTGACGAATCTAACAAGCTAGGCAGAGTATGCAGGGGGCAGCTCCAAGAATCTAACAAGGCATGAAAGTATAGAGGAAGTAGAGCAGTGATGAGACGAAGCTTCGAATCCATACCGTCCTGCGTGACGAGCGGGTAGTCCCAGGAGCTGAGCGTGACGAACCAGTCCCAGTCGTCGGCGATCCTGAGCAGCACGGCGGCGCCGTGCAGCGTGGCGGCGAGAACGGATGACCCAGTCCGGTCCACCGCGTAGCCCTCGCCGACGACGTCGACGTTCCCAAACTCCCTCCATGCCCTCTCCGCCCGCACGGCGGCCGCCAGTTCCGCCCGCTCCTCCAGCTCCGCGCCCGCGTCGAGGTGCAGCACGTAGCGGTTCCTCGGGTGGTACACTGCCCTCAGCAGCCTGAGCACCCTGCGTCCCTCCCCTCCCGTGCCCGATATCCAGTACGCGAATCCCGGCAGGCTACCGGGTCCCCTCTGCCTCGCCGCCGCCGCCCGCGACTGGTGTCCCACGCGTGCGGACGACGAGGCGCCTCCGCCGAAGTCGCCGCCCGGCCATGCGCCGTAGATCAGGAGCAACGCCGCCGACGCCGCCAGCGCCGCCACGGCCAGGTACGGCGGCGAGCGCGGCGCAGGCCGCATCACGGTGACTACCCCACTCGGTCGATCGCCTCCTCTCCCCTCCCCGGCCGCCGTGAAACCGCGAAAGCTCTCCGCGCCGCGGAGGTGTGAGGACAACTGTAAACCAAGCGGAGGCGTGCGCGAGACGGCAGTTAGGACTAGAGAGAGAGGTCGCGCGCGTGGAGAGGGCGATTTGGAGTTTCCACGCGAGGTGGCGTGGACGTGGAGGGAGGGAAGAGTATGGAAGGTGGAGGCGGCGGCGGTGGGGAGTGGCCGGTTGGCATTTACATTAGATGTCGAGGTCGCGGGGCGGCGGGGGTTGCTTCCACGGGCGGCCGTGCGACCGAAACTGCGTCGTGTCACGGCGATTTTTGGCCTTTTCGGTGGAAATTCCGGTGGTTTTAGCGCCTCGTTGCCGTTGCCGACGCGGTGTTTGGTCGCCGAGACGACGTGGTGGGAGGTAGGCCGTGCACGACTCGGCTGGCTGGTCAACAGGTCAAGGCTAGTTCGTACGGGTGTGGAATCTTTTTAAGGGAATAAAAAATACATATCAAATGAATAAAAATAAAAATAATTATTGGTATGATCACAAAAGAATTAATTATATCTTTTGTATTTAGATAAAATGCCAAAAAATATAAAAGGATTGTAACCCGTCTACCATTGATATACACATCGATATAACTACCCATGTGCTCTTGCTCCCACTACAAGCTTGTGTCGTCTTGTTTAGCTCTTCACGATAAACCCTAGTCGTGGTTCATTCACTCCGGATAGCCACTAGATCTCGTCCTTCTCGGCATGTTGCTAACTCTCCTCCTCTTGAATCGTTGATATCTGTTGAGAACATCACTGATTCAGATATGACTATGACTACATTAACATTGAACAAACGAAGGTGTATACATATTATGTTAGATTTATATTTTATAAATTTGAGTAAACGATATTGCATTATGAGATATGTTTGTTTTGCTTTGTAGAAGTGCTTATGTGAATTAAAAAATAGTGTTATATATACAAAATACAAAGAATATTGATGAAGTTGATTAGAGACTAACTCATAGTCTTTCAAACTCCTCATATTTTTTATCACACCAAATGATACCAGGAAAAGAAGATCATGTCGAATTCAAACGGTTGTAGTTAGACATAATTAAATTGGCTGTATCTTTGGCATGCTATCTTCGATTTGGATGATTTTGGACTTTTTGCAAAGCTTGGAGGTCTACTTTCCAATGGTTTTGATCTCATACCAAAAATCTGTACGAGTCGTCCACAATCGCTGAATCAAATTATGTTTCTGTTATTTTGTTAGAGTCTGTTTAGGAAATAATGATCTGTAATCAATGGATTCCACATGTAATAGTTTACACACTTTGGGGTCACGTCCCTATGCCTACAAATACTCTAGGGACATCATTTATAAGTGAGTTTTATTGAAATCGAAGTTTACCACTACTACTTTGCCAGTTGAAACTATGGTCGATTAGATTGACATTTCTATGTTCTAGAACTTTACCATCTTGTATCGTTTGCGCAAATCCTATAAAATATTAGCATTTGTGTGCTCGTTCATCTTATTCTTACTAGTCCTTGATTGCTTAGAGGAACAAAAACCCTAGTGGTTTAGTTGATCATGCTCTGTTAAGATTACGAATAATCTTTGGAGTTGGTATAGCGACTGCTAAGGCACAATGCCTCTAGACAGTTATAGTTGGATCATTAACATTATCTTCTATCAATCAATTTATCCCTCTCACAGAAAGATTAGGCAACCTAAGTCCTCATCACCATCTCTATTCCCTCAATGCTCCGATTGGCTACTATGCATGTCTCGTCTTCCCGACACGCCACTAGCTTAATCTGCTCAGCACGCCGTCATCTTCTTCGTTGTCATCTAACACCCTAATCCTAGCGCGGCGTTGCCATCCCTCGTCCGCTTCGACCAGCGCCGGTCCTGAGATTTTAGAGACCCAGAGCAAACCAAAATTTAGAGACCTTATAATGATATAGCAATAATATAATACTTAAATTTATATATATGTATATATCCAAAATTTTATATATACACAATTAAAATACATCTAAAAAAGAATATATCTATTTGTGTCAATGACTAATCCTAAGTTTGTTCATCAAAAACATGCATGTATGTGTTTCAGACATGAAAATTTATTAGAAAGAAAAAATAAGTAAATTATATTAAAAATATGGTATTTCTCGTAGAAATCTACATAATTATTTATTGGACAATACACCATATATAGATACACAAAAACATAAACAGTAAGAACAAGAACTTTAAATGTCTTACAAAATATAGTAAGTGATCGAGAAGCTAAAGTCTTTTTTAGCAGTGAAGAAAAATAAGTTTCTAATTGACTACCTGGGATAAACTAACATACCGTAAATATGAGGCCCTTGAAAAGTGGGGGCCCGGGGCGGTGGCACTGCTGGCCCTGCCCTAGGGCCGGCCCTGGCTTTGACCGACCACTGGATTCTCTCCTTCTGCAAATATGAATAATTTTACATCAAACTAAAGTATTCTTGGTTTAGGTGAACAATAGAAAAATTCATAATTACAGCTAAAATATGGATAAATTTGCTCCAAACTTAACTCTTATAAATCCAAGGGTATTCTCGATAATTTACCCTCCACTCCTCCTAACAGAAACCAAACATCAAACTTCTAGCCAAACATTTTTATCAAACTAATTCTGATTATTATCTCTGATTTAGACATAATCAGAACTAGGAGCACCAAGATTTAGACCTCGTTTGTTTTGTTGCGTGTTGCTGCTGCGAGAGGCAACTTTGAACGTGCCCCTTGTTTGTTTGGATCTTGTTAGCATCCGTAATTTACACCGGAGCTCCAAAGTCAGAGTTCCCCTTCTCCCAAGCTAAACTTTTTATCTGAAAAAGTCGTAAGCGTAGAAGATTATTAATAGATTCTTGAATATAAGAGCCCATCGTTTTAGTTTTTATGTTAACTGGACCTAACAGCATACGTGCTAACGAGAAATTTAATAATTTATGACTTAAAAGTTTTGGTTATTTATCACTTAAAAACGACATGTAAGTCTATTTGAATATATGAATTTAGATTTAAATGACAAATAATTAAATCTATTTTTAAGTGGCAAATTATTGAATATTCTCCGGCTTAATGGTTATAAATTTTCGGTTGAAAATTCCATGGGCAGTCAAGCTTTCACCGATTAGCCTACCGGTAAATGTCTGAATCACTGTGTTGAAAGTTTGCATCTATATGTTCTTTTCCACAGAACACGTTTACACAATGGAGATGTACAAGTCAATAATTTCGTAATTCAAACATGGGGACGATAATGATAGTGACGAGAAACGTGAATTAATTCTGCTACCGCCATTGCGACATTGTTTGTAACTGTTTACAAGTTACAACTAAAACGATAAATTGGTACGGGGCGAGGTCCTGATCTTCACGACATAGGATCATGAATAGATAACTAGTCTTAAAGAGATCAAGATAACTAACTGTAAGCAGCAAGATAATAGTGCAACCTGACGATCGTACTCGAAGCCAATCACCGTCTTGATTACGACAGTCTGAATCAAAGGGTTCACCCAACCACACTCTAAGTTACTAACCAATACAGTCTACAATCAATCAAAGAAAAAGGGAGTAGGAGCACTAATTGGGAGATGTCGAATGTCCGCTTCTGTAATCCCACAAGAAAATCATAAGAGTAGAGAGGTAGAGAATTCACTCTAAATTTGTTAGTACACAGCTAAACAAGAGGTTTTGTTTTTTATGTATCAAAAGTCTGTTCATGCTAGAAAATGAGGAGTATTTATATTAGGAACAATTCTTCTAGCTAGGTATTAAAGGACTCTTAAGTTCCTTGAGAAGTTAGCAGCTCAAAGGTCTCCAGAAAAAATTCTCGAACAGCCTCGCACAGTCATTTCAACTTCTGTGCAGTGTTCACTAAAACAACCATAACTCTTTTTTGGGAAGTCCAAAAGATGATCCGTTTATTGGAGGTGAAAGTAGACTTTATTATCTTTCCAACTATATGCATTATGGCTATTGAATCATGACAGGTTAGATCGCCAATCTCTTAGAAGTTGAAACATTGTTAGCAGACAATAGACTGAATCTCCATCGACTTGTATCGATCTCCATCGGCTAAGACCTCTTCTTTACATATGAACCTAAGCAAGAGTAAAATACGAGATTTAGGCAGTATAAAGTTCTCTTTAATATTGAAATATTTGTCAGCTAAGAATAAGTTTAGCTCTTGTTCTAGTTTCTTTGCTTAGCTCTATATAATCGGTTCTTGAAATGGTGTAAACAGTTTTTGCTCTATCTTAGCTTGTTCTCCATTGTGTATAACCCCTTATGTTAATGATGTACTGGGTTGATCCGTATCATAACCAAAGTAGGCAAAATTGCATAATGAGACAAGTGTTATGAACTTTATTTGTTTGACTTTTTAATATATCAAACTTCTCTAACATTAATCAATTATATAAAAATACATCAACAAATATAACATCCAATTAGTTTTATTAAATCGATTATAAAATATTTATTAATAGTGTATTTATAAATAGATATTGGAGATAATAATATATTTTTATTTAAACTTGAGCAAAGTTAAATAAATTTGATTTTAAAAAATCAAACAACTTGTAATATGAAATGGATGTAATAGATAAACTCCATTCCTTATAATGTAAAAAAGTACATAGACTTAGAGCATCTCAAAAAGAGGTGCTATTTTTTGTTCCCTAAAATCTTATATAGGGAGTCTTTCTAGTGAAATTTAATCTCTAAATCTTTTTACTCTGCTGCAGACTCTCGATATTATATTTTATATATTTTAGTCATATATCATCGACCGGTAGATCTTACTTATCAAATCTCGTCTCTTTTCTTTTATTTGTATCTCTTGTATCACTGATAATTGGGACCAGAGCAGATAGGGAAGGACAGTCACTCTCTAGAAGTAGGAGGATGGAGAAATATTTTAGAGATCCCTAAAAATTAGAAACTAAATAGAAAAACTATCGAATATATATTTTAGAATAAAATCTATAATAATAAAGATATGGAAATAATTGGACATCCTGAAGATGCTCTTATATAATTTATTGATAACTGATAAGAGAAGCCAAGGCGAAGATAGCGTTAAAATTGCTCCTACGCTTGCCTGTGGAGTTTGATGGATCTTTTACTTGTATGACGGGCTGGGCTCAGGCCTGGATTTGCATCCCGCGAAGCCCAAAAAAGCCCGAAACTTCAATGGACCTCGAGTAAGCCGAAAAATTTCAGGCTCAGAAAAAGAACCCCGATATCGAGCTAGGCTCGAGCTAGACATTTTGCGACACCATCGAGCTTGGGCTGGGCTTGGGCTTAGTTCTAGCCCAACACGGCCTACTAGGCTCGACTAAATATGATGCTGATTTGGTAGCATTTTCTCTATAATCAAGATGTAATTCAAGGACACAACCACACATATAGTTTATAGATATTAACATCCTCATAGCACAAACTTCACAAGCATTTCTGTACGAAGAAATTGACTCACCTAGAGCACAAATTTATTATAAATCTATAATACAAGCTACATATTACAAAATAAGGCTCTTTAAAATATGAGTTGAGTTATAAAAAAAAGCAATGAAGTGATATGTATAGCTATGAGTCCCATACCTAAAATGTAGCACCAAAATAAAAATAATATTGGTGAGATAGGCTCCCCGAGTAACTATATATAGACATATCTTATCTATTTACATGTTGTTTTAGAAACAATCAAAATAATAAATTGAGATTGACAGTCTTAAAGAGATAGTTATATCATATGACAAAGTCGAGCTCGGATAAAAGATTCAGAGAAAGCAGTGGAAGTAGAAAGTGGAAACTACGGTATTGACTATTGTGGTATGTGGTCATGTGGGTCTTGGGCCATTTCGATCTATTCAAGCTAAGTCGGTTAATGGTGATGTGGACTCAAATATGCAAATAAATTTTAGTTTTTTGGACTCCGAAACCAAATTTAAAACTAAATATCTCGGTTACGGTCTTTTTGATCTTTCGATCTATTTTGCCACCCTACCGGGAGCGGCTCTAGCCCGCCAACCTTAAAGTATGTAAATTAGTGTTAACATTAAATTATCCATATAATTATGATTGATCGTTTGGTGCTACCTTGTCCGACCAATTACCATATTCCATCTTTTATAACCCTCGTACTATCGTGAAACCATAATTCAAAAATCTCGCCGTGATTCTAAAATTGTTCCTAGAAATTCATTTGTCAAAATAGGACCAAAAAAATTTGTTAGGACAATCTCATACATGGAAACCAGTCGAAATATGGAATTACGCCGCCTTGAAAAGTAAAAAAAAGAAACAGTGGGAATTTTACATTTAAAAACACAGATGGCCCACCGAGCAGTGTGACGCTGCTGCGTGGAACACTTGGGCCCTTCCTTTCCTCTCCCATCCGTCTCAATATCCGATACACCCTTCGCGGCGGCGGCGAAACGACGGCGGCCGGCGCCTGAGCTGAGAGGGAGAGACTGAGAGAGCACCACCACCATGATGGCCGCAGCGAGAATGGCGTTATCCTCGTGCGGCCGCCTCCACCACCTGGTCCCCTCCTCGGTGTCCATCCCCACTCTGGCAACAACCCGAGGTATCGCCAAACCGATCTCGTTCCTGGCGCAGTTGCCGGCCGCGAGATCCAGCAGTGGCGCCTCCCTCCTCTGCTACTGCTCCTCGTCCGAAGCCACCGTCGCGCCGACCCCGCAGGCGGTGGAGGAGGAGAAGAAGCCCGCGCCGGCGGAGGAGAAGGCGGAGGTCCCGGTGGAGGAGCTGGCCGCGCTGCTGGACATCCGGGTGGGGCGGGTGGTGAAGGCGTGGCGGCACCCGGAGGCGGACACGCTGTACGTGGAGGAGGTCGACGTCGGCGAGGAACAGCCGCGCACCATCTGCAGCGGCCTCGTCAACTACATCCCCCTCGACCAGCTCCAGGTATAATCCAAGATTTCTCATTTTCATTCAGCATTAGCACTACAGAAAATTCATTTAATCAGTGTGGAAGCAAGTTATTCGGTTGTAATCATTCTGAGTTTATAGATATGTTGCACGGATACGCGATATGGGTACGGCGATACGGAATTTTCAAAAAACATGAATACGGTGATACGGCAAGTATATACATATAAAAAAATAAATTACATAAGTTAAGACACAGGGTAACACAAGTTCAACACCGTAACATAAGTTTAATATAAGCAAAGTCAAACATAACATAAGTTCAACATGAGCTAGATAATACATAAGTTCATCGAGAGCTAATTAATAAGAGGTGACAACTAACAAGTTCATGCTATTCTGTAAGCAGTCCTTCTTATTCACAAACCATACTCTCAAATTTAGGCTCATCTAGAGAAAGATTTACAACTTCAAGAATACCAACACTATCAAATGACTCAAAGTTATCACTCCCAAAATCCCACATTTGAGTTGGCCCTGATTTATAGTCCGGAGAGTTTCTTGAAAGAAGACGCAAGTTGTTGTGCACATACACTAAATCTTCAGCACATTCAACAGCAAGCTTATTTCTTTGGATGCTATGAATAAAACTATAGGTACTCATAGTCATAGTCCAATACAATCCAAAAAAAAATGGAGATATAGACATATAGTTCATGCCTC
This sequence comes from Zizania latifolia, assembly GCA_000418225.1. NCBI lineage: Eukaryota > Viridiplantae > Streptophyta > Magnoliopsida > Poales > Poaceae > Zizania > Zizania latifolia. The sequence goes on along the minus strand of KE372747.1, from coordinate 261,493 downwards.
ATGGCTTCAACCTTCATGCAATCCAGAATAAAAATGAAGATGAAGAATGCAGTGTCCTTACTGAACAGATCAGTGGATGGGAGAGTGGTTCGGCGGGGCGGCTTCGGCGCCAGTGGCTCCGGCGGTGGCTAGAGGCGGGGCGGGGCGACGCTGGATCCTGTAGGCGCAGCGGCGCTGGAGCCTAGAGGCTCTGCGGCAGCTGGCGGCGGCGAGCCGGCAACGACGGGAGGCACCTTCGACTATGCGGCTGGGGACTGGGGAGAATGAGATGTGGCTGGGGGCTAGGGAGATGCGGGCATGCAGTTGGTGAGATGAGTGGAGTTAGGGTTTCTTTTATTGGTCCAGACTTTTACTGGGCTGCAGAAGTATCGGAGTATCGAAGAAGTATCGAGAATTATTTCGATTTATTTTTAATCTTTATTATTCGATACGCCGCTGATACGCGCATCGGAGGCGTATTGCCGTATCGTCGTATTGCATACGGGAACGTGGGCTGAGTGAGTATCGGTGCATCATAGGTTTATAGTATTAGCTTGGCCAGTGAGCAGGGGAATGACTGTCCGCATAGCTTTTCAATAAGAAAAACCTCAACCAAACGGGACTTTGGACTATTTGCCATCTTCTTCGTGTGCTCATTCTCAAATGTCATACTCTTTGTTGCCTTTACTTTTTTGCCATCAAAATCAAATGTATACTTGCTCCTATGTCATTTTGGCTACTAGATGGTGCCAAATCATCATGCCAACATGGCAGGCAAATTGAAATGTCGATTTTACCCTCAAGCACTCATCCTCCCGCTGCTGCTCTGCTCTTCATGTGCAGCAGCATAGTTGTTAAGGCGTCGCCTAATTGTTGCCTAATCGACGATTAGGCGTCCGGGCGGTCGCCGGCGGACGCCATGGCCGACGACTCGCCACAAGTGAGTGTGGCGTCTGTCTCAGCGAGAACGGCGTCCACCTAATAGTGTTTGGCATCGCGTGGATGCCATATTGCTTCACATGGGCGGCAGACGGTGGCGGCGATGGAGTGGGAAGCCTGTTTTCTGCGTCCCCACCGCCGGATCTGGGCTCCCGCTGCCTGGATCCGCGCTCCCACCGCCGGATCCGCGCTGCCGCCGCTGCGTTGGGACCGTTCTGCCACCGCCGCTGCCTGATCTGCGCTGGCCTCGCGCTGCCGGAGCCGCTGCCGCAAGTGCTGTGAGAGAGAATGAGAGGGGAAGAGACTGCCGCAAGTGTTGTGAGAGAGAACGAGAGGGGAATAGACAGGGAGAGATGCATTGCGAGAGGAGGCGTGGAAGGTGGAGAAAAGTGAGACAAAAGGAAAGAAAAGATAGAGAGAATGAGAGATACACAGAGTCGTGGATGTTAAGAAGAGATCTTGGCTGCCAATCAGGAGATCTTTTCCCTCACATAGGCTTGCCCTATATACATGCTTTTGCCTTGCATGCATGTGCCGTCTCTGCTCTTGCCTTGCGTGCATGAGCCTATCTCTTTTATCTCACGCATAAGCACTATATATATGTAGCGTTATTTGCCTCCGAACAGCATCGATCAATAAAGCTATCTTACAGTGGAGAAAGGCATGGCAAAAGGCATGTGCCATGCCTGTGCCAGCGCCAAGTGTTGGCACGGTTTCTGTTAGAATTATGTTAAACTATATGCATGTTAAGTATGGACAATATGTTATTTAACTATATGCATGGTGTTTTCATGTTTATTCCTAATATAATTATGCAATACTACCATCATGTCATTTCTGTGAAGTGAGTATGACGTCGCCTCGCCACACGCCATACTCGTCTAAAAGGTGTGAAGGTGGTCAGGCGCCTTGCCGCGCCGCGCCGCCGTAATAACTATGTGCAGCAGCCACTAGATTGTGTGAGCTGCATGCAATGTGGCATGATGATCTGCTGCAGCACCTTCTAGTACCTGCAACCTCAATGATCTGCATGCAGCTCACTTTCACCGCCGGCGAGAGGATGCGACTGTGGAGGAGGATGAGTGCTTGAGGGTAAAATCATCATTTCAGTTTGTCTGTCATGTTGGCATGATGATTTGGCATTATTTAGTGGCTAAAATGTCATAGGAGCAAGTGTTCATTTGATTTCAGTGGTAAAAAAGCAAAGACAACGAAGATGATGGAATTTGAGAATGAGCTCGCGAAGAAGATGACAAATAGTCCAAAGTCCCTAACCAAACTGGCTGAACCTAGGACCTGGAGGTGCTACTTGAGCACCGTAACCGCTAAGCTACATGCCCTTTCGCAGTTTATAGTGTTAGCAGAGTTCTGGAACTAAAATTATGCCAACCCAACAATGTGTTAGATCTTATTGATTCTTTTTTTGGTAGTATATTCATGGCTTGAAATAATTTTGAGTTATTTATTTTCGTAGTACTGATGGCATCTGCTATTGTATGTGACACATGCAGGACAGCAATGTGATTGTTCTTGCTAACCTCAAACCAAGGAACATGCGTGGGATAAAGTCAAATGGCATGCTCATGGCTGCCTCTGATGCCTCTCACCAGACCGTTGAGCTGCTTACCCCTCCTGAAGGTTCTGTTCCAGGTGAAAGGATATGGTTTGGTTCTGAAGATGGAAAGGATCGCCAATCCGAAGCCACGTCACCAAATCAGGTAACACTTAGTTTAGACTTAGATTAACTCAACTTTCTAACCTTTGCATTGTTTCATAACAATTATGTTAGTGTTTATAAAAGTTAATCAAATTATTGCACTTATTGTAGAAGGTAAGAAAATTATTACAGTTAACTGGCCTTACTGTCACTTGTATATGTTGTTAAACTGTGCAATGGTTTTGTCCTATACATCAGCAGTGCAACTAATGGATTGTTGTGTTTTTTCAGGTCCAAAAGAAGAAGATTTGGGAATATGTTCAGCCTCACCTTAGGACATCAGAAAACTGCACGGCATTTCTTGGCGAGAACCCAATGCGTACCTCGGCGGGTGTGGTTTTCTGCAAAACGCTGCAGGGTGCAACAGTGTCATAAGTCCTCACTTAAGTTTAAGAAAGGCTTTGAAGAAGATCCTATATCATGTACCTTCCTGAAAATAACAATATAATGGAGTAAAGTCTCGGAGCAAGATGGTTTCTGAGACTAATCTTTACTGAGGTCATTCACATTTTTGTAGTTTCTGGTGTCAAAGCTGGGACATCAAATTTGCAGTTTTCAACTTTTCATATGATATTTGCTTCAATTTGAGATTGACAGATGACCCTTGCCAAATTACCAAAATTAATTTACACTGACCATGAGTTCGAAATGGCTAATTTGATAATTTGTGTAACGGAGTTATGTACTTGGTGCCTTGGTGGTTTCTTGCGTACAGTGATTTCAGCTCCGAAGGATCAATGTGCTACACTGCGTTGGATAGTGGATATTTCAGCTGTCGTTCAGTACGCAATTTTTTTTGTGATTTCTGAACACGTTTTCAAGTACTTGTCAAAAGAATAGAAGATTGGCCAATTTATGACAATGCGATAAATGGTCACAAATGGCCATATTAACTGTGTTAATTCCCTTCACATAAATATGACAATATGAAGTTCATAATCATCTTCACGTCAGCATTCAAGCTTTGTATGCAGTTTATGACATCATGTCCATCAAAGGCTAATAATGGTACACTATCAAGATTCATGGCAGATTTTCACTGGACCAGAAGTATGCCGACAATTAAAAATAAATGTCGAGAAACAATGCAAGCGCAAACTCGTTAACTGACTTGTTTCTCTTACAAATGCAGTATCCTTCGGCTACCAGCCAATCTAATGCCATATGGTGAATTGAGGGTGCCCACGTACACTTCATAAATATAGCTGCTACTTTGATTTGAAGATGTTTTCTTTGTAGTATTGTAGCTCCCTGATACTTTCTCTGATGTCGTCCATCGCTCTATGGTTCTTCTCCTTCCTTGGAGCTTGTTTCCTTTCTGTGAACAGACAAACGAAACAAAGCAAAGTTACATTTTGCGACTTTTTGGAATGTATTATCATTTTGCTATTAGCTAAAAAACTGCATGCCTTCGATGTTTGCCACAAGATGCACAACACTCAACGATGATAGATTTATAGGAAAAGTAAAATTATTACAATATTGTTCACTGATGCTTCTTCAAACGGATGCCATTACACTTTGTTCTGAATCATTGAGCAGATCAGCAGATGAAAGGTTGATGAATTAATATCAGCTCTACCAAACAGCTACCGAGTAAGTCAAAATATTTCATGAAACCGTGATTCGATCCTATATCACCCAATTGGTGATGGTATTAATGCATAATACTTGTAAAAAGATAGTACCCAGTAATTTTTAGTGCATACTCACATTAACTTTCTTCTCAATGAAATGTGAGTATATGCTTGAAAATACTATATATTGTAGTAGAATGCATTTAGAATAAATCTCGAGTTTTGTGAGACATTTTGCCCCAAAATCTAGGGTTCCTTGAAACAAATTGCAAAACCTAGATTTTACGTCGCACATACACCAAAAACTAGGGTTGTGAAATTTGCTCAAAAAAATTCCCATAACAACCAGAGGTTAATTGTATTAAACCCGATGGTTTGTTCTGTTAATACAAGCCACTATTTTGTGGGCAAGAAGTTACTCCTAATTGTTACAGAAAAGGTTGTCCTGCAGGTTGGTTAAGTGCAATACAATGTACAATTTGCTAATTGATGGGGGAACATACCACAAATCACAAAAGAGCCTAAAGTGTAGAGATCAGATACTAATCTGATGAATCATAGTGGTAAAAAGGACAGCATAGATTGAAAACAACAGTATATTGACAAATATTGGAGTTGTTTTACCTTTGGGGAACCAGCGCATGCACAAAGCCGTTATACTGCTTACATCAACTATCACATGCGAGAATATGGCTGCAAGCTGTGGCATATATTTCTATAAAAGAAATCAACAAAGAATTGTCAAGCAAAAAGTGTTTCAAAAGTAAATTCATCATTCTAATTATCATATGCTCAGAAGAATTTGGAATATAAAATGCTAGATATCCTATTCCCCGATTTTGGAACTTCACAGCATTCTTCTACAGGAGTATATAATTTACTTCAGAAATGCTTAGGAGTTAAATCATGAGATAATAATGCCAAAACTTGCATGAAGACTGACTAAATTCAAGGTTACAGATTACGGCACCAGCTCATAATCATTGCCACCAGAAGAGCTACAAACCAGGTAGGTTGATGAATTCAGAGAAAGAAAGGAATGTCACACTGCAGGTAGAATAATTGAGGGATTAACTCAGAAGAGAGAGGAATACAGGGGACAAGTGTATATTCTTATTCTTTGCTTCATGGAACGTAACTCCATAACTCCACCATAAACATGAGTACCTATTTTGCTATTTCCTAACAATAAGGAACCAAAATATAATGAACTACTGCCCAGTGTCTACTAGGCAAGGTTATAGATAAACCATATATTTCTATTGACCAAATTACATATTTTGAAGTGGCCAACAACAACAGGACAGGCCAACAAGATAACAGGTAATTCACAACTGGTTATCCGATCATAAACCAATGTTTCATAATAATATAATGAATTAATGATGTCAGTTGGACAGACATGCGAACCAAGCTATAGCTCGGTGGTTGGACTGTTGGAGCGCCCGCTGTGGCCTCACCCACCCAGGTTCGAACCTAGGCGTCACACCTTTCTTCTTACAAAAGATCAATAATTTCAAATTGTATAATCGAGACTGGTCGTTGGGGCACCGATTAGTTGACTAGCCGTAACTAATCGTAGATTAGTGGTTGACTAGAGCTGCCACTGCTCATCTTCTGGCAAGGACGCAGCCACAAGTGTTGCAGAATGCAGACTCGCAGGACGCAGGGAAGAGAAGGCGGCGGCAGGGTGAGCAGCAGAGTAGAGGAGGCCGCCGGACCGCCGTAGGGCGGCGGCACAGTGGAGGGAGGAGGGCGCTAGGGCAGCCGCCATCCTCCTGTCGCATGGAGGGCTGGAACCAGGCAGGTCCTGTCCAAAGAAAGGGGCGGCAGCAGGGCGAGCAACAGAGTAGAGGAGGTCGTCGGACCGCCAGAGGGCAGTGGCACGGTGGAGAGGGAGGAGGGCACTAGGGCAGCCGCCGCGGAGTCCTGTCATGTGGAGCCATGGAGGGCTGGACACTGGAGGCAGGTGTCGACGTCTTGTGCAAACAAGGGGCAGCGACTGGTCACAGGTGCAAAGGGCAAGACACAAATCATCTCTTGGCTGCTAGGGTTAGTTTACTCTTGGGCTGGGCTGGGCTGAATCAGACTATCAGAGGCCTTATTAGTCGGCCACCATCAAGTCGGCCGACCAGCAAATTAGTTGATCTGATCGTATCGAGCGCCCTAGTCGGTAGAAAATTTCCGATAAGGCCAACTAATCGCGATTAGTTGGCTGACTTGAAAACACTGCAAAAGATGTGGTGGGGCGTCTCCCCCTCCACTGAAAAAAAGTTGGACAGATATGACCTTTGCTTACCAGATATTATTTTGATATTGACACTTTCCACATGATAAATAAGCCATATAAATGTAGAGAAACTGAGGTATTGTCATTGATAGAAAGGGAATTTGAATATTGCAACAAATATAATTTATCATATACCAAAAAGAGATAACAAAGTTTCTAATGGAAAGTGACTAAGTGAAAGTTAGTTGGTAATATCGGTATTCAAAAACTGAATGATATCTATTACATATATGTTATTCACAAATAATGCTACAGTGCAACTGATATGCAGGTAAGGTAAAGTCTGCAAAGTGTAACATTAACTCAAGTCCTGCAATATGTTTACGCTTTGCATCATATATTGTTAAATTCTGATCTCCTCATTCTTTATCAATAAATCTAGGACAAATCTACACAGTAGCCTGCTTCACTGCAGATTTCACCAGTTTAATGAGGGCCCCATAATGACAGAATAATTCCAAAGTACAGGGAACCCAAAATTACAGCCTGTCCACTTGCTTGAATCATATGAAACCATTTCATTTTCAGCAGAAGGTTAAGGTTATGGTTTCTCTTACCTTCAAAAATAGTAAATCCATATAGACAGAATTGCCAGCTATAAGTGGAGTTACCGAGCCTATATGCCTCCTAATAAAATCTGACACCTGAAAATAGCTAACAGAAGAAACCTTTGTTAGGAAATGTTACATTGGGCAGAGAAACATTAAGGAAATGGAGACATACATTAAACATGTATCAAAAACATATATTGACTAATAAAAATGAAACAGCCAAACAGCAAAAAAAGTTTGTATGCAATAGTAATGCCACACATGCATACATACAGAATGGTGTAGGGATCACAGAAAATAAAGCAATGAGTTGTTTGCAAGCAACAATACCACAACACAAGTCATAAATTTCCTTACACTAACATATGATGGCAAAAATATATTAACTATTAAAAGAGACCTTAGATTACACATAGGGCAGCACAATACAATACAGCATGATTTATCTAAATATATCAAGACAGCAGTACAGTGTACATGTTAAATCCACATGTGCATTGCATGCATACAATATACTTGCATGACATTCTCAAAACATATGAATGTGTTTACTATCCAACAATAAACATAAAGTTCCACCTAGCCAACTTTTTCAGCAATATGTGGTGAATAACATCATTGGACATTGGAATAGGTGTTCAATACAACACATTGGCTAGTAGACGTCTCTCTTTACTAGACAATTTTCTGCTTACTAATTATAAGAACACTTTCAGATAGGTCAAAAAAGGAGAAGCATACTTGTTTCTCCGCATCATTCTCTGAAATGTCACTCTGCAGTACTTGTTCCTTCAGTCCTGAATTTATTACATGAGTACAAGATTTTTGTTCACTAGTATGTCATTTCAAGGAATATAAGCTATTTACCACTGGCACTGTGATGAATTTTGCACCATTCATTCATGTCTTCTAAACATTCCTTGCTCTGTCTTATAACCAAGTCAGGACCCTGCAAAAAAGTGACAAGTGACTAATAATGTTGAGCAATATCCCTGGAGTTGAGATACCACCATCATCAATAAGGTAATCAGATTGCCAATCTCAGTGGTGATTAAATTGCAGCAGACATCAACTGGTCATACATTAAAAACTTGGATTGCAAGGCTAAATTTGTCAAACAACATGGTTATTTAGGATTATAGGGGAATAATATAACAATGAAAATAAGACGCCATCTAAACCTCAACTTATCGGAAACTGATGGCATATCTCATTGTATCTTCCCAATATCTTAATCTTCCTAACTAAACAATATCTATATTCAGATTTTTTTCTTGGACTCTTAAATTGAAGACATATCTAGCTAATTGGTACTAAAAAGAATTAACTGAACATTCTGATAGCCCTGATGGGATTTGCATTCTTATTTAACAGTATTCAACTTCCTTGTACACCATGAGCTTGAGTACGCCAGTTTCAGTCTGTTACGAACAAACAACTCTGACTGGTGACTAAGAATCATGCATTGTGCATACATAAAATGGTAAATTATAAAGGAGCAGCTTAAGTACCAATGAAACATAATACCCTAAGAAAGTATTCACTTCCAAAACTCAGAATCAAGAATTATGCACTAACAAAGGTATTTCTGAGTGAAGAAAACTATTATATATAACATTCAGAATTGTAGAAATACTTAGTTTCAATAGCCACCTCTATTCGTTTGGTAAGTTTACCATCTGTTATAACACAAGCAATCTCCAGTATGCGATCTTTGGCGATATCCAAACCTAAACAATTAAAACAAAAAGATGTCCCAATTAGCATAGTGTAAATTTGATAATAAGTAGGAATAGAAGCAGTATAGTTTTGGTTTAACATATATACAAACTTAACACAGAGGAGAAGAATAACAAAAACTAAGACTGAAATCCCCAGAAACTGCAGTTCACAGTGGAATACTGAATAAAAGTTCATTCTTCATTAGGGATATCAAGGGAATCAGTAATGAGCTGTATATTGTATTGTGACAGTAGATAGCATACATTCCACCAATATGTGCGGATACCAGTATCCAGATCAATTTGCAGAACAAGGAGTTGATTCCAACTTAGAACTTGCTGTTTTTTCCCTTCAATTATTTCTGTTCCTGTTACAGTTACATGATTTTTTTTCATTTGTTCTTCTCCATAGTGTTGATAACACTAAATTAACAATTTCTGTCAGGATGTGAGCACATTGCTCTGTAAACTACAGCAGATATCTATCTGGTACAAATACGGAAATGCTGCATCAAGGTTACACACAGAAATAGTTCCAGGTGGTCCATCATTCGTAATCACGAAAAATATTTACTGATAGAGATATAGCATAACATGATAGCATGATATATATTTTATTCCAACATCTTAGGCTTAATAACCAATTTAGCAAATGTTGTATAGAAAAAATGGAGACATGACAGTTAAGATTTCAAAATTATCACACAAAGGAAATATGGCTCTCAGTTGAGAAATGATGACTAAACTGCATTAAACAAAATTTAAAAATATATTGAACTCAAAAGAAACATAGAGCTTATTATCAGAGGGAAGGATGAGTCACCAGTCATTTCCAAGTCTATCCACACTAATGGCTTCTCATAATTACTTGATGATGATGCAAGGTTCTCTCCATCATAGTTTACAATCATTGTTTGGTTCAACCTGCCTTTATCTGCAAAGAGACAGTGATTCTTAAATCTCATCCTATGAGGAGACAACAATTAGTGAATGGCGGTATTGCTACATGATAGAACAATTACAAAGAAAAATTTACCTTTTAATTCTGATTTAAATAATTGCAACTAAATAAAGTTAATATTTCAACAAACTGTTTCATTTATTTGGTGAATGACAACAAAGCCTCGGATGTTAAGTTTTGACAACAATATTTCAGGATTTTGGACTGCTGATCTATGAGCAGAGTCATTCAGAGTTCAGTTTTTTCTATATAATGGCAGTGTAAGATCTTGTCTGGTTTCCATGAATCAGTACTATGAGGACCGATACTATGAAACATTCAGAATTCAGATTATTTTACTATGAAACATCCTGAATTCAGCATGACAACAGCAATATGGAACTTCATTGACAAACAAGGCATAAATTTCAGCCCCGAAATACACCTCCACTTACACACATGGCATCGACATTGGTACAAACGCAGAGTAGGGATTCAAGTATTCAACAATGTAGAAAGTGCAGCAGTGACACAGTTCCATCATGTAAGATGGGAGAAAAACAGGGAGCTCTTACCAGTTTTTTTGATAGCAGCAGCACCAACTTCTGTCTTGCTGGATGTTGGTTTATGTGCTTCCTCTCTATCGTCCTCAACATCCAGATTAAGGACAGCGAACATGTTCTCGAGCTTACTCATCTTATCTCAAATCCCCAACGCAATCAAACACAAATCCTGCGAAACCTGCGTCATCAACCATTCATTTTAATCCGAAATTTCTTGGGAGAACCAGGGGCGGACCTAGCGTGGGACGTGGGGGTACAGCTGAACCCCCAAATTTTTACTGCCATTAGTACTAAGGTTAAGCTGCAAAGAGAGAAAAGCTTCTTCCAGATCTAGACGAGAAGCTAAGGCTAAGGCAAAGAGAAAAGGTGTGCGTACAAAGAAGTGAAAATGAGGAAGAGGATGCCCGTACGAGTTCTCGCCGGCGCCGCTGCTCGCAGGATGGAGATCGGCGCTGCACGGCGCAGGCGGCGGCGAACCAGCGAGGAGACGGAAGTCGGGGCCGGGAGGACGACGGGTGATCGATTAGGTCCTATAGGAGTCGGCCCTTGCGAGATATTTGGTAATTAAGTGTGTATTTGCTTTTTTACTGTACGGGCCTTGGCTTTAAGTTTTACCTATTATTATTATTTTGGAGAAAAATCATAATTAAAGAGTTTATTTCGAGAGAGACAAATTATTACTAGGCACTAAATTTTTTAGTGTTTACAGTATTGGCTTTTTTAGCCCGGTATGTCAGACAACCGGCCTACCATCAAAATTTTCTTATCTAACTGTTGTTTGTGGCTAATTTATGACTTTATGGTTTATTGATTTGTTACTTAATTAGTAAACATAGGTTCATATGTATATATAAAAAAACAACATATCAAAATTTGGCCTATCCACTTAAGACCCTAGTTTCAGTGAGGGAGAATGGGAGATCGTGAGAGACAGCACTCTGTGTCACAATCACAAGCGATCTATGCCACGATTAGCTGGCCGCGCGCTGATGTCATAATTGAGCGACATCACGCGACACTCTGGACAATCGAGTGAAAACTTCAGATTATCAGGAACCAGGATTTAGTGCATGCATAGATAGATGGTCCATGATACAGCTAGAAGGAGTTACATTCACGAACAGGGATAATATACATGATCTCTTATTCTCAACAGACATGTCATTTAAGGTGCAGATAAGCCAGATTGATTCCCATTAAACAGAAAACCACGGACAAAAAAAATGCTGAAATGTCTACTGCGACTAACGATGCTCATCAACGCACATGGGACTGACGTACTAGTACCTACTGACCAACACAAAATCGTCATCATCAAGAACCCGTGCCTCTTTCTGACCCACAAAGTTTTCCCGTCCGATAGATTCAACAATTCGGACAAACTCAACCCTCTTTTCACGAGGAAGGGGTACATACGGTAGCCTGAAAACAGGCCTTACCACTCCAAGCTGAGCCAGGGCAGTGTTGAGAGCAATCGGATTTGGCTGGCAAAACAGCCATTTCATCAATGGCAGGAGCTTCTCATTTAGCACTGCAGTCTGCTCTTCATACATGAGATTGTGCATGAGACCAGGAACAAGGTTGCTAGCTACAGAAATAACTCCAGTGGCACCATGTTTCCACCTAGAATCATGGCATTCATCATCATTACCGCTCCATATGGTTATACCTTTGTCAGTGTAGCACTTAACCCTCTCATGTCCAACACATTCTTTCACACCTGCCATGTTTGAAAAACTTGAAACTGCCTCGATAACGGCAGGAGGAATATCCTGACCAGTCCTGGATGGCACATTGTAAATGATGGTTGGACCCATTGGGAGGACAGCCTCAAAATGAGAGATCAACCCTTCGATAGAGGTCTTCCCGTAGTAAGGATTGATGTGGAGAGCTGCATGCATACCTACAGCAAATCCCTGCTCTGTTGCATGAATAGCCTCTCTTGTTGAGTTACTTCCTGTGTTGCCGATCACTTTAATTTTAGTGCCAAAGCAGTTAACAGTATGCCCAATAAGCATGATGTGTTCATCCCAGCTCATAAGGTGGCCTTCTCCTGTTGTTCCTCCAACTATTACACCTTCGGCACCACCATCTACCTGCATATTTATCAGTGAATCATATGCTTCAAGATCAAATCTTCCATCTGGCAGATAAGGGGTTTTGACTGCTGTTATTAATCTGAGGCTAGTGATATCAGCTGTTGATGTCCTGCGGCTCAGAAGAAAGAGGAAGATCAGACCAGAGCACAAATAGGTATCAAAGCACTCAGACACTTGTGTCCAAACAAGGTCTGCATGATTATTAGGATACAGATTTACCAAGCACAAAATTGAGTCACCAACACCAGGATTGTACAGAATTATTTCATTTCAAAAAATTGGCATTAACAAGAACATCTTGTTTTCCTTTATTGGGTAAATGATTATTCCTGAATAAGACCTGAAAGCATTTCCTCATTCCTCATTACCCAGCTTACACCGTTGCACACCACCATAGCATACAGTATACATGCATCAATATGGCTATAAGCAGGAGTGATTTGGTAAAAGGTAAGAAGAAATTTCGTGCTGGCATGATCTTGTATATTTCTGAAGGGGCAACAAACAAATTTAGAACATGTTAAAGTAAGATTGGTTCCAAAAGTTCTACTGGAAAGATATTTGGACATATGAAGTTGACTGACTGGTGGCAATTGAAAGCAGTTTACAGGGCATCTTAATTTCAAGCAAAATCTATGACCACATAAATAAAACAAGGATACTATTCTTTCCTTCCAAAGTAAGAAGATTACCGATTTTTCACTTCAGAACTTCGCATTGGAAGATAGTCATCCAGGCTGATGGCCGCCAGTGCAAATTTTCCACTGCTGATCCTGTATGAATGCCTTTGTGTCAGTGTGTTGCATATGAAAGTCAAAATGAATATAGGAAGAATAAGTCAGCAAATATGAGATGTCACAACTTAAAATAACAGAAAGAAAACTGCACAAACCATCAGAAATGAAATGGCAGTACATATTTGTTGGATATATTCATGAGTTACAGAGCATATCAACATCTTGAAAAAAAGTGCAACATGCCAAGACTAATTGAACCTTCTTGAACTACCTACCAAGAAATTCATGTAGGTTATAGCAAATAAAACAGTCTGAAAACTATTTGCTCATCTAACATATACTCATTTCCATCTACAAAAATATTTGCTTTAAGATAGACAGAGAGGTTTCATGCCAACCTACGAAGCATGGATACCACAGAAAATCACCGTACCAGTATCAGATACCGTATATGTATTGGATACGCCCAAATACGTATCCAGGGTGTATCCACTATTTGTCCTTCTTCAAAACCTTTCAATCTCAAGCAGGTTAGGGTAGGCTAGAGTTGAAACCCAATCTTGGGTTTCATCTTCATTTGAGTGGCTAGGTGTTTTATTGGGTCGTCAAGCCTCACAATCTTTTATGGGAAAGAGACCCTCCCTCCTCTTTTAGTAGGGCTTGGGACCTGCTATGTTGAGACAACATAAGCGGAGTTGTATCCACTATTTGTCCAATATTCAATAATTGGATACTTCCCAACACATCCTAGCCACTCACAGTATTTGGTAGAGTTAATTTGTCAAATATATTTTTTAACAAAAATATAATCATATGAGATCTTATTTTATAGATTAAATTATAACGAATACAATGATGTAATTAGATCATAAATTGGATAAATAATTTGAGAGGAAAAATCATTTGAATATTTATAAACAAAAAAGTAAATGCATCCTAACCAATCAGGAGATGACACATCATCTCATCCAGGAAAATTTTCTGAATCCCTCTATCTAGCATATTAAAGGAATATTCCTCTCGGTGGCTATCCCATCCACCTTTGCCCTCCAACCAAACAGCTGACTGAATGGGATGGCCCTGTCCCATTCAGGGATATCCATGGAACCAAATAGACCCTTACCTTTAGCCGGCTCTCCCAGCTCGCACACAGATCGTGCCACCGCCACGCTGGAGATCGGCCGTCACCAGCTCGGCAGGCTCTTGATCTAGCACCATTGGGCTTGCCATGCTTAGATCCAACACAGATCGGGTTGTCAGCTCGTCGCTGGTCTTTGTCGGCACCACATGACACTGCGTCGACATTGGCTGGTCACTGGTCTCGGGCTCTCAGCCACCCTATGCCTGAACTGGTGAGTTAAGAGAAGGCTATGCATACTGGTATTTGCTACTTTGCTAGTTTGATGAGCCAAATACTTGTTGTTGGCTAATTGCTCTACTCATACTAACCTGCATGTTAATTTTTGTATATATAATTATACACACACACACACACACACTACAGTATGATCCACACGCTGTTTATCTACATAACGTGTCCCGTCTGATCCCCTCAGTGCCCCTCATATCATCCCTTCCCAGTTCCCACACCTCTAATCTTGCAGTAATTTTGTACCACGCTAATGTCCTAGCCACCCTGCAGTAATTCTTTTACTACCATCAGATATTCAAATCCCACCTATTTATTTTCGTTTCCACCCCATCCACCATAACCCACACATTTTTTTGGATCTAGATGACACTCCACGATCTTGAGGATGGCGGAGTGGGGCAGATGGTGGCACGCTACGGGAAAGGACTCGTCCCCATCATGCTGCATCGGCAGCATGTCCTCAGCTCCCTCCACAAAAGAGCTCATAAAAGAGAAAGCAGAACCCCAATCCCACCAGGCACACACTGGGTGCTAGATCGGATCTGATTGGCTGAGGCAAGGTGTGGGAGCCAGCACTCATGCTGGCCGGCACCGCCAGCAACAACTTCGAGACGGTCCTCCAGAAGAAGGGCACCCACATCCTACCTCCCCTTTCCTTCAAGCTCAAGGTCCACCGCCCCTGGCATCCTCCTATCTTCTCCCCCTGTCTTCTTATCACGACGCTGCTGTTCGATCTGATGACACCCTCCTTGGTGTTTCGTGCAGGTGATTAGGGCATATACGTTCAACAGGCTTTGGATCAGCGGTTTCCTCATGGACATGTGCGGCACCGTGCTCATACCCAGAGGATCTTCTTATTGCTGTCCCCCTACTTTCAATATTTCACAATAACTCTTAAGTTGATTCTATTCTGAGGACAACGTTTAGAATTAGTCCAGCATTAGTTGATATTCAACTCATGGATTTCCTGCGAAACAAATCGCAATCCGCACATCAACGAAAACAAGTGCACCGTTCACAAACCATACGAATTACATAGACTCTCAATACTCAAGGTCGTCCTACTTTTGTCGGGCGCAGCTGAAGTAAGCGAACAAATTAAATAAAAATTGATTCCATAAGTCTCCAATCAACACTACCTCCTAACACATGCACACCCCGTCCATCCGGGTTTCATCCTGTCGATCATGCCGCGACACCCGCGAAATAGATGGATTGACCGATGAATAAAAATCAAAAGGGAAGAGCAGCAACCGCAGCAGTCACAGAGATGAACGACCTGAGCGG
>KE372747.1:221992-236506 GCA_000418225.1 Zizania latifolia | reverse complement strand
ATAAGATTTTTGGTTTGCTCCACAAGATTTGTGATGTTTTTCTTTGCACACAGTACTACACGTCTCCTGTGTCAGGATTCACTTTCATGAGGGAGTCAGAGGTGATGAAGCACCTTTTCTCTGGGATAGATGAGCGCTTCCTGGAATCAAAGGACTATGCTGTAGGTAACAATCTTTCGGTAAGTCAGTTATAAATATGCATGGTCTTGTTATTCATGATATTATATCGTCTTCAGATTTAGTGTATATATGTGATTAATGCTACCATGACATATGTAGGGAACACATCGATGGCTTCCAAAGGGGTGGCTGATTGAGATTAGAGCAGGTGGGGAGAACATGGACAAGATGTACAAGGTACCTTCTGACTTTATGTCATGATAGTTGTATACTAATTTATTTCTGCCAATATATTCTAATGAAGCCAAATATCAATTTGGTAATTTATTTTCGATAGTCATAAATTTAATTATAATTTTTATCAAACAAATAAAACCATCAGACAATAAGAAATTATAGGTTAGGATCAGTTTGATGTGAAATTATGCAGGCGTGATGGCCGTTTTTAGGGAAGTAACGAAAGAAAATAAATAAGGTAACGGCCTTAGTTATTTTTATCTAGTAGTCATATATTAACTCAAATTATGTTGGGAGATCGAGTCCAGAAAGGAAGTTTGCCGTTTCTCTAACTATATATGTTGATAAACTCTTTATAGGACAACACAACTGATGGTATACTATTATCCCTAGCTTATAACTATCCCTTCAAAATGCTGCAAGCAACATTGACAGACTAACACAAATCATCTAATTTGCATGTGAGGTGCATGCATTGTGACTTAGGTTTAATTATTACATTCCATATTAATATGTATCAGTAGCAAGTTTTGGTTAGTGCTTTCTTTGAAGTTTCAACACGGTTGGTTGGATGTCATGAACAACGCAATCACATTGGATAATGCTGCTTCCTGCAGTCATCCGTTGAAATAAATGAAATTAGAAAAGCAATTTCCGGCTAGCTAGATAACACAAAACCCTCTGCATCATTACTGAATTCGTATGGATTAATAATAAGAAATGGGGAAACTTCCCTTGATATATATACAGCGATGACATTGTGCCATTTCAACTCAGAATTATATTTTTGCGAGTAATTAAAACTAAATGAATCAATGTTGAGTCTAAGCATTAATTAATAACTTTGTTAGTCTGGTTATCATTTCATAGTGATCAGGTTTGAAAGAGATCAGACTATTCTTGACACTGGTGACCGTCTGGGCAACTGTGATCGATGATAGCAGTGGAGGTACTAGAAAATAACTGGATGTGTGCCACTGTCCGTGCAAACTATATATATATATAAACATATAGAAGATCGAAAAATTTAAAATCCAACGCCAACATCTAAAAAGTTCATTAGTTTAATTTGCATCGATCATATATGGATCTATGCGTAAGTAATATGATCGAATTACGATGATGGTTTTAATTAGAAACCTACTATTTGCATGGGTATGTACTACGTGAATATATATTGTCAGATCTTAATTCATATATAATCGAATGAATTATATATATGAAACATAATTAATTATATATGTTCACCATAATCTAGATTTTATTGGGAAGAAGAAAACAATTATTGTTTGTATCTCTTCTTGGGACATAAATCCGGCCATATTATCCATCCTAAACACAGTACTATGTTTTGAGTGCAATAAAGTCCTCTAAAAATTATAACTGTGAGAGAAATTTGTCTGATCAACTTTACGTTTCTTTTGCAGTTTTATGTGTACCCACGAACTGGAGTTAGACTGCATTCAAAGGAGGACGTGATACTCTATATTACTGACAAGAAGATTTCTGGATTTGATCTAAATGGACAATGTGACACAAGAAGTCAAGATAATGTGTGTTCCTAATTAATTTGCCGATCGACACAGTTTCTCTCATTCAAACAGTTCCTATCTACCAAATGATTAATTACTTAGGCACATTACAAAATTAATCTTTAGATTTTTTCCCTGAAGAAACTAATGTTTTGACCTATTGTAGATTATTGCAAACGTGGAAGTTAAACCAGACTTACTTCCAGAAGGATGGGTGAAAGAAGTGGTGTTTAGAAGGACAAATAATAAAACTAGAAAAGATTCGGTATATAATAGCGCACAGTATCGATCATTGTTCTTCCTGACAATGGAGTTCAGTTTTACCATTCTCTTATTTCATGTGCAGTACTACACAGATCCTGTTAGAAATTATGCATTCCGTACGCAGAAGTCTGCAATACTGTACCTTGAAACAGGCAAAGTAACAAAACGTGCCTTCATTCCGAGGACAAGTGTCCATGAACTCTACTCTTTCGAGAAGTCTGCAAACCTGGTAACTGTTCTTCCAAATCTTAATTTTCAATTTTAAGGTTCATTTTTTTCCTTTCTACGTCAATCCATTCAGTTGAACTTATGCATACATATATATATATATAGGTATAGACCGACCTCAAATAGTTCCCACACCATGTTAAACACTATATATTGGCCTACTCCCCCCGGTTTTATATTTCTTGACTTTCCAGGTTTAAGGTATTTGGATGCTAATTATTGATGTTTTGTTTATTGAATGATCACTTTGGATCCATTCTTTCTGTCCTTACTTGGTTGCATGGATTAGGGTTGAGAGGAAATCGATGCCAGCCTGGTAACTAGCCTAGCTCGGATAATAAATAGGTTAGACTTCCAGTACATGTCGCTTTTATAGTGCCAGTTGTATGTGCGCGCGGTTTAGAACCAACATTAATTATGGTTTTTTTCCAGTTCTGTAAACTCGATTTAATCTATTTGCTTATTAGGAAGCCTTCTGCAAAATGAATATATAATTTATAATGTTCCATTAATATAAGGTGGTATCTGTAGCTTCGTGCCTCAACATCTTCACTTAAATTAGTTGACAAACAATACTTTCTGACAGTTTCATGGACCAACTGCTTTATACGATTTATTATAACTAATGCTTGCTACACTGAATAGTTGCATATATTTCATGTACATTTGAATGCATGGCAGCATGAAAGTTTGCGTAAAAGACTGACAGTTAAAGAGCGGAATAACCAACTGCCCACAAGATCATCGAATCCCAAAAACTCATCACTGGATGAAGAGACACTCGGTGGCGAGCAAAGTTCATACAACTGTAAGTTCTTCTGTTTTTTATGTTAAATAAAATGTTTTCTATGCATTTATGCTTCTTACATATTGCTTTCTTCAGATTATGACATTCAATGCAACTAAAATAATACACTTAGACATGCGTATCATGACTAACTGATATACTATAGACCAAAAATAAGACAAAGCAGTGAGAGTATTTTATGTTGAGTAGTTTATTTGACATCCTAGATCCCGTGTTACAATTTCTGTGCATAGCTTTTATTTGACACCATAGATTCCGTGTGTAACTAAACTCAATAATCTGGCATTATGATGCCTATGTTTATGTAGAACAGTATTATGAAAATTAGGTTCAGTTTACCATAGATAAGTAGATTTAGCAATCCAAATGTTTTATTATAGCAAGGAGAAGTAACTTTTGAAGATGGTAAGCTCTACCTCATAAGTTTCTCAATTTTATGTCGTTAGTCTTTGTGAATGTTAAAAAATATTCAATACATTATCGGGCATACTTGCCACAATAATCCAAGGATAGATTATATCAGCGATAAGTGTCCACAATTGAGAGTGAGCATTCACTTATATTAGAAGTGTAGGGGGATAGGAACCTAGGTATACACGATAAATTAAATATTTTTCATGCATAGGCCTCCGTCTTATAATCCCACATTGCTTATATGAAGATAGCTGTCTACATATTTGGCAGGAGATAAAATCCTCTATATTACTAGATCTCTTACGATAGTTACGTTTTCTCCTATTCTATAGAGATTATACTTTAACCGACTCGGTCAATGTAACCATGACTCCGACACGTACGTATATTGTGAATTCAGGGAGCCTCTAAGAGCATCACAGTTAACATCAACATCCAATCTAGACTTAGACAACAAACAATCAAGCTCTGTAACCTGGTCTTCTAGCTAGCCTCCTCAAGAGATATATATCTCACCAGCTACACATATTGACACAAGAACAGGACCGTAGGGTATTACTCTCTATAGAGGCCAGAACCTATACAATCTTCAAGTAGCATCTCATCTGTGGTAAGCGAACAACCTTGTTTCTATTACTTATCGTATATTCAATCAACAAGAAGCGCACACTAGCAGGAAGGAATAAGATAGTTAGTTAATGCATAATTGCCTATATACATTGACTTTGCTTGCTAGGACTGATAGACCCATTTTCTCTCTTCCTTTTTCAAGTAACACAACTTGTGAACTGATGATGAAAATAGAAAAAGCAATGTACATTCCAATAAATGGGCAAAAACTGTGTGCATCGATAAATGCCTATATAGATAAAAGATCAGACTTCTAATTTTATTGCTATCGTATGCCGATTGAGTGCAAAAACTGTGTGCATCGATAGTTGATTTTAGGAAGAGACAGTGGGTTTTATTCAGCGACCATATTGCTAGCTGTTTGGATTTGTTTCAATAATCAATGTGATGTGTTGTGTCTCCCTTATTTGACTCTGCCTGATATTGTTTTATTTTCTTTCTTTGTAGCTGAAGACAGTGGCTCCTATAAGGATTCAGATTCACCGGACAGATATACCGGAGAAAACAACAAAGCAATGGCGTGGAGGACCACCAAGCGCCCTCGAGGGAGGCCCAAAAAAAGTGCAAATTAAATCAAGTGTGAATGCGTGTCTTCTGCAAGAAAACTTATTGATGAGTCATGTGATGCTGAAAGTTAGTTTGATGGTTAAGAAATGTTTCTATTCTATTTTTCTGAACGCTCAAAATTATGAATGCAAATTAATCGATATATGTGGCATAAACTATTTGGTTTACATGCTTTAATTGGCACTGGACAATGTCATATAGAAGTATTTTGATATGACCAAAGGCTTGCTAGCCTATGTTGCCAAGAATGTTTGATACACTTTCTAAATCATGTCAGGAAAGTGCTAAGATACCTTTTTATTAGAGAAAATTCCCGCACCTGAGGTAGAGTAAGAAGTGTTGCCGTTGATATGCACATGTCCGATGCCAACTTGATTGGCAGTTTGGCACCACGTTGTGACCAAAAGTTAAATTGACCAATTGTTCTAGATGCCAACTTACGGTACATCTAGGGGCATATTTGGAGGAGCTTTAATTCGATTCTAAGGAGCAGCTGGTGAGCATCTAGCTGGTGAGAGAGAATCTAAATCTATTGAGCTTCACAGTCTAAAGATAGAACGACCGTTTGGGTGAGCTTAAGATTTTAGTTGTAGTTACAGCTGTCGGAGGCTCCCAAGCTGGTAGTGAAGATATATCATTGTCGGTACTTAAACCTATAGATGTGAGGTTTTTGAATTTTGCTCGAACCAGCACTGATATGTTTTATCAGTCTTGGTTGGTGTCACCAACTGGCACTAATATTGCAGCACAGTATAAAGTGATGAAGCCTCATGCTTGATCCACCTAGAGCAGAAGTGACCTTTTTGTCGATCGAGTCGCTGACACTATGCTAATTTTTATCATACCACTAAGTATTTTGAAGAACTAACTGATGAAAGGTTGGTATGATGATTTATATTCCTTCTATGCTTCAATTTTAATCTAGATATACTATGTTTGTCATTTAGTGTTTGTACTCAAATGATCACATTGATTGTTGGTGTTTGTTCTTGGTGATGAGATTTGGAAGGAAGTAGATTTTCAATTGAGATCTACCTTGTAAATTGATTGGAATATTACTCGTTGGCTTCGTCGAGATATTTTATATTTTATTTATGGTGATGATTACTTGTAGTACTTGTAGAACACAATCTATCAAAGCCAAATGGCTAATCTAGAGGATTGCCTCTGGCTTCTTCTTACTCCGAAGCCAATAGCCATGGCTACTTGCTCCCTTACGATAGTTCTTCGCTGTCGAATTCTTATATACACAAAGAACCACGATACCTAAGCATACAAAATTTATTCAACATTGTAGTTGTCATATTTAATTTTACTTAGACTCGTTTGGCTGTTCACTATAAGATGCATGGCTGTGACTTTTTCTATTTATGTTTTGCATAGTATTTAATCTATATGGACAATCGTTGTTGTCGTCAAGTTCATTGGTGATCAGCAAATATATGAAGGAAGAGATCCAACACCCATTTCCTATTTCTGCACTCTCAAATAAAAAACATACGTGCGCCATACTCCCCGTGGCTCCTTTTTTCTTGACTCTCTAGACTTAGAGTTTTTGGATGCTAATTGTCGATGTTTTGATGCCTGAGAGGTCCCTTTGGACTCATATACTTCTATGTACATGCAAAGTAAGCGAACAACATGTTTTCTATTACTTATCGTATATTCAATCAACAAGAAGCGCACATTAGCAGGAAGGAATAAGATAGTTAATGCATAATTGCCTATATACATTGAATTTGCTTGCTAGGACTACAATGCTAGACTTAGTCTGCTCTTGGTCCGGATTGATAAGCCCAACACAAGATTCCCGGGGGTCACATCCCTGATAGCAGCCCCCGAGCTCTTCATAGCTTGGTTGAAAACATTTGACTGAACAAGCTAGGAGGAGCTCTTATTTTAATCTGAGTTTTTGTACTTCTGCTTGAAGTCTGATAGTCACAAAAAAAGATTTAATTTTCTTCTTCGCATGAGGTGCACCGCGTAGGTGCACCCACACAGTGTAGCCCTTGAGCCTCAAGGTAAATGGAACATTTAGCTCGAGGGTCATAAACAATCTGCAACAAAGATCTTCTAGAATTTCGGCCTTTGATAAATCCTTAAAAACTTCTTCAAATATCTTGCCTTTTGGTGTTATTCGCGCTGAAGCCTGGCTAGGAAAAGACTATCGTCAAGGCCCTGAGGTCGTTGAAGTCCCAAGTGTGGTTAATCTCGAGCCCTCAGGGCTCAATTCCCTAAGTGCGCGGGTCCTCGGGCGCCTAAGCCCCCGAGCACGCGAGGTCTCGGGCGCGTGAGCCCCTGGGCGTATGAGGTCTTGGGTATATGAGTATGCAATCTCTAGAGTGCGCGAGCCCCCGAGCGTATGAGGCCTCGAGTGCATGATCTCCTGAGCAAGTGAGGTCTTGGGCGCACGAACACCAGGCGTGGGAGTCCTCGGGCGCACAAGTCCTTTAGCACGCAAGGTCTCGATCATGCTAGTCTTGAAGCACGGATGGAACCCAAACGTCATAGGCTCTGCCAGGCACCCAAAAAGTTATCTTTTGGTCTTCTTCGCCCGCAATTAATGCGCTGCAGTTGAGGGGATAGAAGGGACGCCTCTGTTCTTACTGGGCCACGTGCAGGCGCAGGCGGCGAATGCAGATAAAGAGGAGAAATCGTCAGATTGTCTTGGCCACAGTGAGTGCGATGACCGAGGAGGTGCCTGATCATGGCGATTGTGCCCTGTATCGAGGCAACGGTGTGCTGCCATTTCAAATCCTCGCCTTTGCAACCGCTCTCCTTCATCTTCTTCCTCCATCAATCTGCTAGCTCCCCGGTGACCGGGTCACCACTGCGGCTACGCCATTTGCTACAACAAGGCTTGCCACCTCTTCCAATTGAAACTTGGCCTCTGAGAGCTTGCCGCCATCACTGGTGGAGTGGGAGAAGTCGGTGATGTCGAGGGGCAAACTGCGCAAGCTGGAGGAGGCTGGACTCCTACTAGAACAGGTAGTCTAGGGTTGGCATGCGGCAAAGGGTGAGGATTTCCTGATGCTGGACACAGACGAGGTTGTCCTCTTCAAGTCCTTCCTCGAGCATGGGCTCGGCCTATCGGCACATCCCTTCCTCCAGGGCCTCTATTGGGTTATGGGGAGGCTACGCTAGCGCTTAATTTTAAAAATTTACCCCGTTAGCCCAGGAACCATGCGTGTAATGGGATCATGGATCGTTACCTCAAGCCTCGAGATGCGCTCGGACAGCGGAAGTAGAGTCGATGAAGCGCGTCCTCGAGCAGCTCCTCCCGGCTTCGTCCGTTCATCACCGATCTGGTGATGAAGACAACGCGATCTTACGATTCGGTGATCTCCACGGGAAGAAGACGACGAGCACCACTATTAGAGTAGTGCCTCCATGGTATCCACAAGTCCGGGGACAGGATCACCTTTCACCGGTGTGCTAGCACCACTCGCGAGAACCGGGAAGATCGATCACAACACTTGCATCGAGGAGAGAAGAGAGGTGGCAGCTAGGGTTCTCAACCAGGAGCAACAGCAACAGCAACCTTTTCATGCTAGCCCCTCCTCTCTTTATATAGTGCCCTGTCACGGGCCTTTAATCTGTATTAAAGACCAACAGATCTAATATGTTCGCCTGGACCGAAATTTTTGGTTCTGACCGGAACTTCTGAAAATAACCTTCTGTATCGAATTTATTTCAACCCGGAACTTCCGGTCTAACCGGAACTTCCGGTTCATCCAGGTAGGCCTAGAACTTCTGGTCTAACCGAAACTTTCGGCTCCTTCAGAAAACCGAAACTAGGGCTGGCCCAGAACTTCCGGATGCTCTAGAATTTAGAACTTCCAGCCCTCAGCCAGAACTTCCGGTTCCCCAGAATTCTCTTGGGCATAATTCCATCAATCTCCCACTTGCATAAGAGCCAATTCTTGCAAGCTTTAAAATCCAATCCCCTTAAGCGTGCGACCCGATAGGTTCATATGCAAACGGCCGCTACCCAAAAACTATTTCCAAATCACCGATCAATAGCGGTACCTAGCAACACATATTGACCCCCGAAAGCATACAAAGTCAAAATCATACTTTATGAACCTTGATATACACACACACCAATCCCTTTACCACACGACATCAGTCAAGCTCAAGGCGAGATTCGTGCCACCCTTGTTGATAGCTCGACACTTCACTCGATCAAGTACTCGATTCAATCATGATCAACTCTTTGATCATAGTGGCATGGCCATGCACTTTCCAATCCGACTACCTCGAGGGGCCCAGAGATGTCTCTCTCGTTATTTGGGAGGGGTAAATTTCATCTTGACTGCTCACATCCCACGACATGTTTCGTGACACACCCGAAAGCAACCTTTATAACTACCCTGTTACGGAATAGCGTTTGGAAGCCCCTAAGTGTGGTACTACACATTCTGGAATCAATGACGATCTCAGGTCTAAGGATTCTGCAGGTATACTATTTGAGATGACAACTGATGGCACTTTTAAAATAACAATCCCAGCAGTATCTCAAGGTGGGTCTATCCAACTCCATGTTCACCAACATGAGTCCACATCACTAATTTGACATTTTCATGTCTATGATCTGTGAAACATGATCATCAATCAGATAGATGTGCTAATCTATGAATCATCACTGTCCCACATGACGATATGAGATTAGGGATCATTTAGAACAATATTATAACACAAAGAGTCTCACAAACAAGTCATCAACTTGCTGATCAATGTAAAAGATATTTATTCAAGAAACAAGATAACCAATTATCCACATGTACACTAGCATAGATAAGACACTTTCTTTCACATACACTAGACTCACTCACACAAGTATCTAATACCCATGGAGCTCAAGTGCGCCTCATGCTTGGGCTGTGAGAGAGGCTTCGTCAACGGATCGACTATGTTCAAATCAGTGTGCACCTTACATATCTTCACATCACCTCTATCTATAATCTCACGGATCATGTGATAGCGTCGCAGTATGTGCTTGGACTTCTGATGCGACCTAGGCTCCTTGGCTTGTGCAATGGCACCACTATTATCACAATAGAGGTCCACTGGACTGGACGCACTAGGGACAACACCCAGCTCAGAAACAAACTTTCTGATCCAAACTGCCTCCTTCGCAGCTTCCGAAGCTGCAATATACTCGGCTTCTGTCGTTGAATCTACAACCGTTTCTTGCTTAGAACTCTTCTAACTCACTGCACCTCCATTGAGGCAGAACACAAATCCAGACTAGGATCGTGAATCGTCTTTGTCGGTTTGGAAGCTAGCATCGCGAATCATCTATACCAATCAATAAGGTTTGTTCCACAAAGAATCGATCACAAATTAAAACTGGAAGTTTTACTAGCAGTAGGTGCAAAGATCTACAACAACAATGCAAGGCTCAGTACTATGCTATGTTAATCTTTTATCAAATAAAAAATATGTCACAATATGTAAAATGATCGCTTTTCCTCTAACGACACATTGTGTGACAAGATCCATATTCATCTAACTCCTAGTGAGCTTTGGCATTACTGCTAGAAGGTTAGTGACATAGGTAAGCAATACTTTGCTAATCACATCTCTATGTGACTCTTGTTCGTTGGGGTAGCATCCAATGCCCGACTCCCAACTCCATGCCTCAAAGCCCAAAACCGTTTTGATAGCTTTGTTAAGCAAACCACTACTATACATGTGGTGTCTGACATCCACCCTAACTAGTCAAGATAAAAGACGGCACCCTGTTTTGGCAGACCCACCATCGATGATCGAGAATCTTAATAGGTGCAGCTATTGGAAAGAGCATCAATACTTAATTTTCTGAGGAAAACTATTCTAACATGGTAACGATGCCTACCGCACACAGAACATAAAAAAAATAGTATGACAGGAACATAAGTAAACATCACAGGCAATCATATTAACTATGATATAGTATGGCCATTTCGCATGGCAATCTCCATCTCCATGGTTTCTGTCCTTTAAGTCATCACGCTTCAGAACTTCATGAACTTGTATCAGTCTATTACACATAATAGCACTATACTAATTACATGAGCAGAAGCATCACATGTCGACGCACATGTCATACAACATTTGAACAGCATTGGGCTGTAATCAACCATGACATGCAGACCATGTTATTACAAGCGAGTATCATATACTTTGCAAGGCCATACCAGTCATAACATTCCCTGCAAAAACGAGTTAGGCGAAATCTAGACGTGACTGAACTGGACCCGGAACTTCCGGTCGAAGGGCCTAGAACTTCCGACTCAGGGCTGGAACTTCCAAAATCAACCTTCTGACTCGAATTTATTTTTGGCCCGGAAGTTCCGAGTCACTCCTGGAACTTCCGAAAATAACCTTCTGTACGGAATTTATTTCTGTCTGGAACTTCCGAGTCATAGCTGGAACTTCTGAAAATAACATTCTGTATCAAAAATTATTTCGGCCCAGAACTTCCGGTCCAACCGGAACTTCTGAAAAATCCGACGACAAAAATAATAGATCCAATCTATTTCCATCACATATCACCATATGTGATCGATCCAGATCGAACACTA
Organism: Zizania latifolia; assembly: GCA_000418225.1. Taxonomy (NCBI): domain Eukaryota; kingdom Viridiplantae; phylum Streptophyta; class Magnoliopsida; order Poales; family Poaceae; genus Zizania; species Zizania latifolia. The sequence goes on along the minus strand of KE372747.1, from coordinate 225,137 downwards.
TGCACGTAGGCTCTGATACAACTGTTAGGTTATGGGGAGGCTACGCTAGCATTTTATTTTAAAAATTTACCCCGTTAGCCCAGGAACCATGCGTGTAATGGGATCATGGATCGTTACCTTGAGCCTTGAGACATGCTTAGGCAACGGAAGTAGAGTCGACGAAGCGCGTCCTCGACCTGCTCCTCCCGGCTTCGTTCGTTCGTCGATGATCCGGCGATGAAGACGACGCGATCCCACGATCCGGCGAACTCCACGGAAAGAAGACGACAAGCACCACTATTGGAGTAGTGCCTCCACGGTATCCACACGTCCAGGGATAGGATCACCTCGTGCCAGCGTGCTAGCACCACTCGCGAGATCCGAGGAGATCGATCACAACGCTTTGCAAACGAGGAGAGAAAAGAGGTGGCGGCTAGGGCTCTCAACCAGGAGCAATAGCAGCAATGGCAACAACAACCAGCAACAATTTTGTGCTTGCCCTACCTCTCCTTATATAGTGCCCTGTCATGGACCTTTAATCTGTATTAAAGCCCAACAGATCTAATCTGTTCGCCTGGACCGAAACTTCCGGTTCTGACCGGATCTTCCGAAAATAACCTTCTGTATCGAATTTATTTTGACCCGAAACTTCCGGTCCAAACAGAACTTCTGGTTCGTCCAGGCAGGCCCGGAACTTTCGGTCCAATCGGAACTCTGGCTCCTCTAGAAAACCAAAACTGGGGCTGGCCCGGAACTTCTGGTCCAACCAGAACTTCTGGATGCTCCAAAACCCGGAACTTTCGGCCCTCAGCCAGAACTTCTGGTTCCCCCAGAATTCTCTTGGGCACAATTCCATCACCTTGTGCCATCTCCTTTACCTGCACTTGTCGTATAGCCTGACTCCACCATTGGGATCATCGTGCCAGTTCCACCTCCGCCTCTATCTCTAGTTGCAGCTCTAGCACCTGCACCCACCCTAGCAGCGACTACCTTGACAGAGGTTATTTATATCAATGACGACAATGACAACGAGATGCTCGACACCAACAACCTAGGGTACAACAATGGAGATGTGGACCTCGATGATGACGGATTGACGGTGATGTGGATCTCGTCGATGTCCTTGACAAGGAGGAGCCAGAGGAGATGGAGTATTACGCTGACGATGAGGAGTAGCATCATAGTATCAGATGGCTTGTGTTAGTATTGATGTTGTCAGACCAATGACTCTTTTGGTAGTATTGACCTGTAGGTCCGTAGTAGACTAAGTCATGATTGATATTTTGGATGTACTTGTGTATTCGGTGCCCGTCTGTGGATGCTTGTATTTGGACACCTCCCCTATTTATGTATGTGCTACTATGTTTGTCACCAGCTATTTTAAAAATTGTATTTATGTTGTTTTCATGCTGTTATTGTTACTTGTATCCTTGTTTAGATGGCTAGAGGTCACCTTCCGGCTCGCGCTCCCGCTCGATATGGTTTCGAAGAACAAGATTAGAATCATCAGAATCAGCAACCCGAGGATGAAGTCTCCCAATAGGGAGCCCCTCATGCACCACCCCTACAGGCCGACTTGCCACCACCTCCTAATGGCCATTCAAACCCAAGTCCTTCAAGGGCTAGCCCAAAGCTTTGCTTTTATGCAGCAGAACTTAGTGCCGCCACCAGCTCAACACCATGGCTGCCCCAAGCTTACTGAATTTCTCCGCTCTCATCCACCAGAATTTTCTCAAGTGGTAGAACCAGTTGAAGCAGATCATTGGCTCAAAGATGTTGAGAGAAAATTAGAGCTTGTTCAGTGCAATCCTGTGGAGAAAGTATTGTTTGCAGCTCATCAGTTGCGTGGGCCTACTGCTAATTGGTGGGATAACTACTGAGCCACCCATGCCAATGTCACAAACATTGAATGGGCTGAATTTGCATAAGCTTTCAGGGCAACATATGTACCAGACAGTCTGTTAAATCTTAAGCGGGCTGAGTTAGATAGTCTTCGCCAAGGAGCATCTACCCTCACTGAATATCTCAGTCGCTTTAACAAGCTGGCAAGAAATGCTCCTGATGAGATAGAGACAGATAAGAAAAAGATTAGAAGATTTCTAAAGGGAGTAGTTGACACCGGTTTGAAGGTTCAACTTGTGGGCCTTGACATCCCTAACTTTCAGGCCCTTGTCAACAAGGCGCTTCTCATTGAGAATGCCCGAAAGGAAGCTGATGACTACCGCAAGTGGAAGAGTATGCAACAAGGAAGCTCTTCCCGAGGCGCACCCTGTCCTCGCTCTAGCCAGTCAACTCAAGTACACAACCACCCTTCCCACCAGAATCAGTCCCACAACTCTGCATACCGCCAAACTCCATCTGCACACCATCCACCAGCTCCCCATTTCAACCAAAGCACTCCGTCTCGCCCATCCAACAGCAACCAGAGAGGCAATCCAACCTCTTTTGCCACACCTATCAGAAGCTCAAGCCTGCCAGTGAATATTAAATTCTACACCTGCCGCCAGTATGGCCATATATCTCGCAACTGCCCGCAAGCAGTTGGGAATGCAGCTCTAGCTCGCTCTAATGTGAACACATTTCACACCCGCCAGCAGGACAAGCAAGAGCAGCTCCAGTAGTGCCTAGGCCTCTCGCGCCGCCAACAACTATGGGAGAGGGTGTGTCAATCATGTGCAAGCCGAGTCAGCTTAGGCAGCGCCAGAAGTTGTGATGGGTACATTTCTTCTAAACCTTACTCGAGCTACCGTGATGTTTGATTCGGGTGCTTCGCACTCTTTTATTTCAAAAAGAATTGTGGATAGAAATGGTTGAGAAACCCACACATTGAAAACACCTATGTTGATCCATTCGCCAGGAGGTGAAATTCAGGCAACTCATTTTTGCCCAAAAATGTGTTTAGAATTTTAAGGGGTCGCCTTCACAGTTAACCCCATTGTACTCTCCACCTAAGGATTAGACCTTAGCATGAATTGGTTGTCTAGACACCATGGCCATATAAATTATTCCGCTAGGACTGTGACCCTAGCAGGTCCAAATGAGATAGATGTAATCCATACTTTAGGTGAAATGTCCATGGTTAAAGCCACTGTGAACCATGTGCAAGCTGCCATTCCTAAAGATGTATCCGTGGTGAATGAATACCTAGAGGTGTTTCCCAAAAAGT
>KE372747.1:180497-214615 GCA_000418225.1 Zizania latifolia | reverse complement strand
TGAGTCCAAGGTTTGGGGGGAGAAGTTGAGAGGGAGAGAAGAGAGTTTGCAAAGGTTTAGGGATGGCCGAATCACCGTCGACGGAGATCTTAGATGAACAGGAGGCAAAGCAATTGGAGAAAGCAACCGACAATCCTCAAGAAGATGATGAGGATGTGTTTGAGCGGCCTGGTTGGCTTCCAGATGGTTGGATAATGGAAGTCTACCGTGGCGATGATGGCACCATTCTCCAGGTATAATACAGTGGCCATGCCTCCTATTTTGCTAGAAATCAAGTTCATATGTATTAGGTGTATGGTTCAATATATATATATATATACCCAAAAGATTTTTTGTTTGCTCCTTAAGATTTGTGATATTTTTCTTTGCATATAGTACTACACGTCTCCTGTGTCAGGATTTACTTTCATGAGGGAGTCAGAGGTGCTGCAGTACCTTTTCTCTGGGATAGATGAGCGCTTCCTTGAATCAGAGAACTGTGCTGTAGATAACAATCTTTCGGTAAGTGATCAGTTATAAATATGGTATTGTTATTCATGATATTATTGTCTTCAGATTTAGTGTATATATGAGAATGCTACCATGACATATGTAGAGAACACATCAATGGCTTCCAAAGGGGTGGCTGATTGAGATTAGAGCAGGTGGCGAGAACATGGACAAGATGTACAAGGTACCTTCTGACTTTATGTCATGTTAGTTGTGTACTAATTGTTCTATGTCAAATAAGAGTGATCTGAAGTGCAGAAATTCATGATGAGAGTGTCCAGAATCTGTAATATGGACTTATCAGGCCGTCCGAGTAGGGAATGAGCCGGGTCAGCTTTATAGAGTAACCAAGTATAGTATGACACACAATAAAGAAAGTATATATTACTTGTCATATAAAGATAATATTTGCTATAGGGGACAGATAGCATACCTTAACCTACTCGGTAAAGATACATGTATTGTAATCCGATCACCCTATATATATAAGGGTAGATTGGGAAGCCTCCAAGGTCATATGCATACAAACATAAAAAAGACAACACAGAAGCATATAGGCATAGACAAAAGAGGTCATAGCCATAATCATCTTCGAGCACGCTCGTCCAATATTTTCATGCACCCAACTGCTTCCTCAAAAGGCATGGTATCGATGCCGCAAAATTGTTCAATGCCGACAATGACAGGGAGGTACCGGTCTGGTACCATGTCAAATAATTTCTTCACAAGGGCTAAATCTTCGTGAGATGCCCCTAGGCTCAAATAGCCAGCTGGCATGCCATTGAGCCTTCAAGCCTAGTTATCCAGCGACTCGTCGTCCTGTATTCTCATAGCATCGAAATCACTCTTCAGCGTCTGCACCCTCGCACTTTTGACACGGTCTGCACCAACGAGCCACGTCTTGAGCGAGTTCCAGACCTCCTTTGATGTTCTCTTCTTTGCAACCTGCAACAAGAGATCCTCCGGGACTGGGAGACATTGCAGCAGAGTTGCCCTCACAGTCTTGTCTTTCTTTGCATGCACAGCGGCAATCTCTGCTTGCTCTATCACCTTCTAGTGTCCTTCAGCCTCCATCAATGCCTCCACTCAGATCATCCAAGTGGTGTAGTTTGTCACTGTCAGTGCCAGTATAGCAGCTGCACACCACTACTCTCCTTCCCGGCTTCCGTGTGCTGGACGAGCAACATTGAGGTGGAGGGAGCAAACGTGGGCATCCATCCTGTGGAACTTTGATACCACTTTTTGGCGACGAGCCTGGATCACAAGACAAGAACAACACACTGACAAAAACAAATTCAGGAGCAATGCAGGAAAACAAGAACAGAGTAGGAGCAGAGTATTCGGAGTTTTCTTCTGCCGTTTCTCTAGACTGAGATATCGAACCAAAAATTACATGAAAATAGAATTACATATATATGAAACATAATGTGGGTTCATTTAGTTTTTCTGATCATCTTTATGTCTCTTTTGCAGTTTTATGTGTACCCACCAACTGGAATTAGACTGTGTTCAAAAGAGGACGTGCTACTCTATATTACTGACAAGAAGATTTCTGGATATGATCTCAATGGACAATGTGACACAAGCAGTCAAGAAAATGTGCGTTCCTAATTAATTTGCCGATCGACACAGTTTCTCTCATTCAAACAGCTTCTTGTTCCTATCTACTAAATGATTAATTACTTAGGCACATTACAAAATTAATATTTAGATTTTTAACCTGAAGAAACTAATGTTTTGACCTATTGTAGATTCTTGCAAACGTGGAAGTTAAACCAGACTTACTTCCAGAAGGATGGGTGAAAGAAGTGGTATTTAGAAAGACGGCAAATAATGGAATTAGAAGAGACCCGGTATATAATAGCAGTATCGATCATTCTTCCTCCGGACAAATGGACTTCAGTTTTCTCATCTCTTATTTTATGTGCAGTACTACAGGGATCCTGTTAGAAACTATGCATTCCGTACGCACAAGTCTGCAATGCTCTACCTTGAAACTGGCAAAGTAACAAAACGTGCCTTCATTCCGAAGACAAATGTCCATGAACTGTACTCTTTCGAGAAGTCTGCAAAGCTGGTAACTGTTCTTCAAAATCTTTTCAATCTTCAGGTTCATTTTCCTTTCTACGTCAATCCATATAGTTGAACTTATGCATACATGTATATGGGTATAAACCGACCTCAAATAGTTCCCACACTGTGTTAAACACTATATATTGGCCTACTCCCCCGGTTTTATATTTCTTGACTTTTTAGGCTTATCGTCTTTGGATGCTAATTGTTGATGTTTTATTTATTGAGAGATCACTTTCGATCCATTCTTTCTGTCCTTACTTGGTTGCATGGATTAGGGTTGAGGAAATTGATCTTGGCCTGGTAACTAGCCGAGCTCGGATCGGTGGATGACCAGTTATCATCGGTTACCGGTCCAAACCTCGCAAAAACCAAAATCCAATTTTTGAATTCAAATTTATGAACCAAATAGTAATCGAACGGTTTGTCATCAGTGACCGGTCGTTAGTCGTGGTAACCAATCGTTTTAGGTTCCAAACCGATCGATTTTAAAAAATCAGAAAAATAGGAAAATCATTTACCAATGTGGAATAATTCAGAAAACAATTATAGAAATATAGGGAAAATACAGAAAATGTAGGAATGCAAAAAAGTTGTGATACAATCATAAAAATTATTTGGTACCACGAAAATCTAGAGCATCAAAATTTAGAATTGTCATTTTTGTGAAAAAAAAAATATGTTTGTGCACGCTATTCGGTTGGGCGAACAATTTTTCTTTTTTCTTTTACCAATCTTGTTTTACTCATAACTTCAAAATTTTCAAATATTTTTGACAAGAAATTCTCCAAAAATTATCAAAAATCACCTAGTATTTATAGGAATTTTTATGGATTTTTTCAATATTTTCAAATTCATGTTTAAATTATGAACCAAATCGCTTGGTGTTGGGGGATAAATATGGCTACCTCATCACCCCGACATTAATTAGGGTTTTCTCCAGTGCAGTAAACTAGCTCGATTTAAGCTATTTGGAAGCCTTCGTCCAAATGAATATATAATTTTTATGTTCCATAAATATAAGGTGGCATATGTTGCTTCGTGGTCCAACAGCTTCACTTAAATTAGTTGACAAATAATACTTTAATTTATGACAGTTCCATGGACCAACTGCTTTATATGATTTATTATGAGTAATGTACATTTGATGGGTTTTTGCTTAATTTATTGACTTTTTGCAATACAGCATGAAAGTTTGCGTACAAGACTGACCTTTAAAGCGAAGAATAACCAACTGCCTAGTAGACCATCGAATTCCAAAAACTCATCACATGGTGAAGAGACACACGATGACGAGCAAAGTTCATACAACTGTAAGTTCTTCTGGTTATTTTTGTTAATTAAAATGTTTTCTATGCATTTATGCTTCTTACATATTGCTTTCTTCAGATTATGCCAAGCAATGCACTAAAATAATACACTTTGACATGTGTATAATGACTAACTGATATAATATACCCCCAAAACAAGAAATAATAGTAGAGCATGTTACGGGGTTGCGTATCTTATTTGACATCCTAGATACTGTGTTACAATTTCTGCTCGTGTTTTTTATTTGACACACTAGATTCGGTGCAACTAAACTCTATAATTTCGCAATAATATGTCTTATTTATGTAGAACGGTATTACGGAAATTAGGACCGATTTTTTGTCCTTTCATCTCTGTGAATGTTAAAAATTATTCACTGCATTATTGGGCATATTTGCCACAATTATCCAGGGATAGATTATATCGACGATAAGTGTCCACAATTGAGATTGAGCATACACTAATATGAGAAGTGTAGGGGAAAGGAACCTAGGGATATGCGATAAATATTTTTCATGTATAGCCGTATATGTCTCTGTCTTATAATCCCACGTGGCTTTTCCGTGGATAGTTGTTTACATATTTGGTAGGAGATAAAATCCTCTATATTGCTAGATCTCTTTCAATATTTAAGTTGTCTCCTATTCTATAAAGATACCTTAACCGACTAGGCCAATATAACCATGGCTCCCACATGTATAGGGTGAATCCAGGGAGCCACTAATGGCATCGCAATTTACATCACCGTCCAATCTAGAATTAGACATCAAGCAATCAAGCTCTATCCCTGGTCTTCTAGCCTGCTCAAGAGACATATATCCCACCAGCTACACATATTGATACAAGAAGAGGACCTAGGTTATTACTCTTCATAGAGGTCTGAACCTATACAACCTTTAAGTACCATCTCATCTGTGGTAAGCGAATAACCTTGTTTATATTACTCATCGTATATTCCGTCAACAAGAAGCTAGTGCACATTAGCAGGAAGGAATAGTATAATTAGTTAATTCATAATTGCCTATATACATTGATTTTGTATGATATGACTGATAGACCCGTTTTTCTCTCTCTTCCTTTTCAAGTAAAACAACTAGTGAGGAGGAAAATAGAAGAAAATAATGTTCAATACAATAAATGGGCTAGCCTACACAGATAAAAGACAAGACTGCTAATTGTATAGTTATCGTATCCCATTGTGAGTGCAAAAATTGCATCAATAGTTGATTTTGAGGATGAGACAGTGGGTCTTATTTAGAGACCCTGTTGCTGTTTGGATTTGTTGCAATAATCAATGTGATATGTTGTGTCTCCCTTATTCGACTCCGCCTGATATCATTTTATTTTCTTTCTTTGTAGCTGAAGACAGTGGCTACTATAAGGATTCAGATTCACCAGACAGCAAGAGTGCAAGATGGGAGAAAACAACAAAGTAATCGCCTCAAACAACATCAAGCGCCCTCGAGGGAGGCCCACAAAAAGTGTGAATTAAATCAAGTGAATGCACGGCTTCTGATAGAAAACTTATTGATGACTCATGTGATGTTGAAAGTTAGTTTTATGGTCAAGAAATGTTTCTATTTTATATTCTCCATGCTCAAAATTATGAATGCAAATTAATCAATATGTGTGACATAAACAATTTGGTTTTCATGCTTTAATTGCCACATAACAATTTGGTATTTCGATATGACTTAAGACTTGTTGGTCTATGTTGCTAAGAAAGTTTGATACATTTTCTAAAGCATGTCATGAAAGAGCTAAGATACCTTTTTATTAGAGAAAATTCCCTCGGGTTAGGTAGAGCAAGAAGTATTGCCGTCGATATGCACATGTCCGATGCCAACTTGATTGGCAATTTGGCACTGACACTGTGAACAAAAGATAAATTGACCAATGGTTTTAGATGCCAACTTACAATACATCTAGTGGTCTGTTTGGCGGAGCTTCAAATTATAAGAAACAGCTGATGAGTATATAGCTTTAAAAATCTAAATATGATAGTGTTTTTAATCTTTTGAATTCTAGTTTATTTTTAGATTGTACAGCTATTGAGCTTCACAATCTAAAAGCAGAATCAAGACCGTTTGGAGGAGTTTTAGATTTTAAGAGTAGTTGTAGCTACCAGAGACTCCTTAAACAGGCCCTAGGTATCGTTTAATTTGTGTTCATCCTTAAACAGGCCCTAGGTCTCGTTTAATTTGTGTTCACTGACAGCTCCTCTAAATTATTATTTATCATAGAAAACTTCATGCTTCACTCATGCCACCGACCGATCATGTCTTGATTTTTATTTTCCCTCCTACATGATGTCCACATTTATCTCAAGATAGTTATTTCTCTGTAGCTGAGACATGAAAAGAGCAAAATGCTCTCCTTCCTATTCTTGCTAGCTACCATCTTCAACTCTTTCTTCCCTCTCTTCGTCTATCTTTCTTTCTCTCTCTATCTCTCTCCCTCCATCCTTCCCAGTTTGTAAGGGCAGCGACCAGGGCCCTACTGTGCAAGCAACCTTCCTGGTTGTTGGCCACCAGTTCTAGAATCCAGCATGTTTGGCACGCATATTGATGGTGGGTGAGGTGTTCGATCTTCTGTCAGAAGGAGATATTCTATTTGGTGGAGATGAGACACACGATCTGGCTTCGATCAATGAGATCAAAACCCCAGCAATCATAGCACCACTTCTTCTCTGGTTATCAACTGTACACTATCTGATTGACCTTGTCACGAAGGTTAATCCATGCCTGCAAATCGAACAACACAAGTAAGAACACAAAAAAACACAATTAAATTTGCTAAAAACCAATATATAAGCACTCGAATTGGGGTTTCACAAACCGTCTAGCAGCGCAGTTCAATCACAGAAACAAAACCCAAACCCTAATTTCGGTAACGACGTTGAATTTCTAGTGCTTGGGTTGGGTTCACTGGACGCGTCCCTAATTGACCTAACTTGATACACAGCCCAAAGGCCCAAAAGATGGTGACACGGCACCTCTAGCAAATTTTTGGACATCTAGTTATTTTGATGATTCCTGTTGACTTAGAAGGAATTTTGGATGAGACTGGTATCATTGAAAATCTTATAAAATTAATTTTCCGTGCATATGTAGAATGTTGAAAACAGAGTCCTGATGTGGCCTGGGCGACGAATTTAGTGTATGTTGCTCCTAGAATCAGAGATGGACTCGAGCTCAATGTAAGTTGTGCTTCCAACTCAACTTAGATGCCTCCGGTTATAAACAAAATTTCTAGGAAATTGAGGCCAAACATCATAGTTGAACTCCATGCGCGAACAATCCAATCGAGTGAACCCAATTTCAATTTCTAGTCAATTCTAAGAACCAAACGGACCTGAATGGCATTGTCGCTGTAAATTACAAGAGATTTATGGATTTGCCACTAAAAAGTTTGTGTTATTTGATTATTTGCTATTTGTGTGGATGATAAGTAGAACCATCTAAGTCTATGACTACGAGCTAAACTGATAAATAATTAAAGTCACTTTTTATAGGTGGCAAATCATCAAATATTCCGTTTACAATGAAATAGAAGGGCGGTGGTGTACCGATTCAATGAATTCATCTAATTTTTGTTAACTCTCCCTCACAATGCACTACATAATTTCTTACGGTTTATGTATGAAAGAGAGATTCAATCTTATGCTATATAGTTAATGATTTTTGTTCTTTTGTCGCATCTTATATATATGATATGATACTTGAGCCCAATTATCATACATATAGGGTATAATAAAAATAACAAGCAACACTTAACTATGTGGCATGCGAGTAAAATTCCACGAGAAACTCTCTCTAAACATAAATACTCTATCCATCCTAAAATATAACAATATTTATGTTTTAGCATATATATTAAAAAGACATAAAAAAGACTATATATCCTTCTCATAGTAGATGAGTGTGAGTCTAAAAATGATTATGATAAGTAATATGTGAAGTAATAGTAAAATTACAAAAGCATTACGAGTACTTTAGAGATAAAAATAATTTTATAAATACTAAATTATTATATTTAAGGTAAATATTAAAGTATTACCTCTTCTCTTAAAATTGCTTTTGAAAGCGAAACGCGGAGCAGAGAAGACCGCCGCGTACTCCATCGCTCTGACCTTGGCTTTCCTTTCATCGTTCCCCATCTCCCCCATCTCGAATCCTTTCCCCCTCGTCAGCGGAGAACGCCATCGCCGCGCTGCTCCTCTACTAGGCGGCTGGGCTGCGGCGGCGGCGGCTGCTGCGTGGGGAGACATGCACAGATCTGCGGGGGCCGTGATGGCGTGGAACGTGTTCAGGTTCTGCACGGCGCTGAGGGGGTTGGGCTCCATCATGATCCTGATCGTCCTCTCTATCGTCAGCGTCACCTACTATGCGGTCGTCCTGTGCAACTACGGCCCCGCCCTCCTCGCCGGCGGCGCTAGCTCCCTCACCGCACTCGGCGTCCTGCTCCTCTTCCACCTCCTGGTAACTTATTGCGTAATTTAGGGGTTTGGGTGTAAAAAGGATTAACTAGCCGTGTCGAATTTTGCAATAGAAAAGGGATTGCGTTCTTTGGAGCAATGTTAGGATAAGGATCAAAAAAAATTATACCTACATCTGTGCTGGGAGGTGTGATGTTTAGATTGGTATTTCCTAAAGAACACCTAAATAAACGAGAATAGTCATCAACAATAACTAAACTATATTTATTATCACTAATGTTTAAGTAAGCCATTGGTCCAAAGAGATTCATATATAGAAGCTCCAATGGCCTCCTTGTCGTCATAATATTCTTGGCAGTGTGTGGTGCTCCAACTTACTTACCGGCTTGACAAGCACTACACAACGTATCTTTCTCAAATGCAACATTGGTAAGTCCTAGGATGTGCTCCCCTTTAAGAAGCTTTGACAGGTTCCTTATCTCAACATGTGCTAGTCAGCGATGTCATAACTAACCCATGCTAGTTTTAGTTTCAACTTTATCTAGTGAAAAGTCGACTAAATAAAGTTTTCCCTTCAACCTACCCGTAAAGGCTATGGAATTATCACTTCTTCTCAAAATGGTCACACCCTCATTAGTAAAAAGACAGTTATAACCAATTTCATATAATTGAGAAATTGAAAGTAAATTATAACTTAATGACTTAACTAATAAGACGTGAAATAGAATAATCATTTGAGAGAGCAATTTTACCTACTCCCATTCCTCTCCTTTTCCATTGTCACCAAATACAATGGATTCATAATTACCTTGATTTGGCTCAAAAGTTGTGAATATTCTTTTGTCTCTGGTCATGTGATTGATACATCCACTATCCATCACCTAACTTGATTCACTGGAGGAGTATTCCTAAAAAAGAGATTAGTTCTTTGTTTTAGGTACCCAAATCTTTTTGGGTCCTCTAATGTTAGTCACAAGAACTTTAGGGATCCAAATGCATCTCAAAGGTTTTTTATTTTTATTTCCAACAAATTGAGCAACCACTTTACCACGGTGGCTTCTCTTAATAAGGTATGAGGCATAAAAGGTAGCTTGAGAGTCATGAGGCTTGTTGTTGGTCTTATTTGGACTTTTTTTGGTACTAATAAATAGAAGTGGCTTTGAGCGAGCTGAAAGATTGTGCCCTAGGGTGTGAGTTACTTCTATTCTGCTGTGCGGGATAGTGGATACTGATCCGTATGATTGAACTGTTGTGGCCATTTAAATGTTTTCCTGATATGCTTCTTGGCAACATAGAAGATTTTCAACAGTGTATGCTACCTACATTGTTGAATTAGAGCTGATTGTATTGATAGATATTCTGAGAAAAATGATATAATAAAATGATCAAATGCAATGTTAATGCTATGTTGATTACTGAACCACAATGTTAACTGAAGTTTTGCATACCAAAAAATAGTTGACTATAAACACTATCCCCATTGTATTAAACATTTCCCATTGTTTTGATTTTTGTTGCATCTTGGTTTTCATACCAAATAGTTTATTTGGCTTTGCAGCTTGTTATGCTTTTATGGAGCTACTTCTCTGTTGTATTCACCGACCCTGGTTCTGTTCCACCAAATTGGAATCTTGACTTTGATGAGGAGAGGGGAGAAACTGCCCCCCTCTCTAGCTCAGATTTCAGTAGCCAGATGAACTTGCAGCAATCTATGGCTCTCGGTGATACAGGAAATCCACGGGCTAGGTACTGTAGGAAGTGCAACCAGCTGAAGCCACCTCGATGCCACCATTGCTCTGTTTGTAAGTTATCGATTTATTCTTCAGGATTAATTTTTGTTGTTCCAGTTGTTATGAATTGCATAATCTATATTCCTGTTGAGTATGTACAATGAATCATGGTTTCAGGTGGAAGGTGTGTTCTTAAGATGGATCATCATTGTGTATGGGTTGTTAGTTGTGTTGGTGCGCTGAACTACAAGTACTTTCTTCTCTTTCTGGTATGATACTACAGTTACTGATATGTTGTCCTGTTTAGAAGGGAAAGAAGCTTTGGGTTTTTGTTATTTTTAGCCTACTAACAAATTGTTCTTTCTTATCTTGCTGGTAAGATATGCAGAACTTTTGGTTATTGCTTTAACCCTATATTTTGCAATGAGAAGCTTGTTTTATTTTGTTCAAGTCTATTTTATGCACTGTTTTGACAGATCAAGAGCTTATAAAGCAAAACTAAGTCTATGCGCCCCCCCAAAAATGTAATCTTAGATATAAGTCACCATGAATACGTAAAATGTTTCTGCTATTGTATGTCATTAGCTAGAGGGGTTGATAGGAGCAGATAGAGATATTGGACAGTAGTTCTCGTTTATTCGTATATGAATATTAATGCTTTTCTGATATGGGTCGAGGGTAAGGTTCTGATGGGGTAGGAATGGGTGGTAGGAGGCCTCAGCTTTGGGGGTTTAGCCGGAGGTCGTCCCGTGGTGGTGGTGGTTCGGGATACACGGAGAGAAGGAGATGAGAGGCAGAGAATGAGATGAGATATTGAGATTGAATCTGCTTGCCTTTATTCATTATAATGGGCACCATATATAGTGTGTAGAATTACAAATCAATCTGCTAATAAGAAGGGAATCAATTTGCTAATAAGGAGGGAAATCTTAGTTAATAAGAAGGGAAATCTTAACTAATATCTCATAGGATCTCTATCTGGCAAGCAGACCAGGCTGTCGTGTATCCGGCAACTCCCAGTGCTACGCTGCCTGTTGATTGCCGGTGCCCAGCACTGGTTCTGTTGCTTGCCTCTTCCTGCGCTGGTAGACAATGCCGACCCTAACATTTTCTCGTCTACTTGAGGATTTCACTTGCATAGCAGTTAGGGAAATAATGCAAAAAAACTTTAAACTCTGCCTGTTCACTTTGTTATTCATATTAGTAGTATAAACTCTGCTGCTCTAGTGCTGCTTTCACTAGACTTCTGTTGGAGCAGTTTCCTTGCTTCCACACAACTATTCAATCCTTAGATTCTGAAAACTGAAATCATGTTTTTTAATGATTCTATGCAGTTTTACACCTTCCTTGAGACAACACTTGTTACCCTTTCTTTATTGCCTCACTTCATAGCCTTCTTCAGTGATATTGATATCCCAGGAAGTCCTACAGCACTTGCAACCACATTTCTCACCTTTGGTAAATGCATTACTATCTGGAAAAACTTTGCCTTGGCATAATTGATTGAACATTAGATAATGGTATTCTCTTTCTCTGCAGTGTTGAATCTGGCCTTTTCCTTGAGTGTTCTGGGTTTTATGATTATGCATTTTTCACTTGTTTCTGCTAATACAACAACAATTGAGGTAAGTATTTAACAGAGCATAACAAAATATTTATTTTTGATATCTCCTAGATGAAATTAATCTGCTACATTTTATTGTAGGCATATGAAAAGAAAACTGCACCACGTTGGATGTATGATCTTGGCCGGAAGAGAAATTTCGCTCAGGTGTGGCTTTTATTTGGAATTTTATTTTTTAAGAACATGTTAAATAATTGAGGAATGATATAACTATCAATCATGTACTGAAGAAACCTTTCCTGTGAAGTCAGAGCGGTATATGGGGAAAGGCCAAAATCTTCTAAACATCTAAACTTTCGAAACGATTAGGAGATAACCAAAGAATCCAGAAAATCTTCTTCTCAGAAATCCAACAGAAAACAGTTTTCCAGGAGACTAAATCACTAAATAAAACCATTAAGTAGCAAATAATCATGAGATCCAGCAACTGATAATAAACCACATCATAGTGTCTTTCAACAAAAGCGCGAACAGCGAGGCAGTTTTGACTTTTGAGGTTGGTGAATGGTGATAGAGTTACTACAGGCATCAAAGACAGGGCATACCCTGCTCAAAAGAATTAAGTAAAACAAGAGTTCAATCATTTTTCAAGATAGGCGCGTGCCTAGTGCCTCCATCAGATGGGTGCAAGTACTCCTCAGAAGCATCATCTGAGGAAGACGTCGATTATTTGAGAAGGCATTCTGAAGAGACTTCCAAAGGAGGAATGCCACACTTCTGTGTTGCCATGCCACTAACTGTATCTGCGTGGTTGATATTTCCAGCTAGCTCATCTCCTGTTTATAAAATTCTTCTAAAACATCCAGCCCTGGAAAATTGGCCGTTGAGGTGAAATTCTTATTGTTTGAGCTCTGTTGAGTAAATTGGAGTATTTTCTCTTTTTTGGATCCTTTTAAGCTTTGCACCCTAGATTTGACCAACCTTCGAAGGTCATCATCTTGTTCCAGCTCCAGAAGGTTGAGGTCAAAACCCTCCATGTTGAAAAGCCAAAACTCAAGAAGACGAGGGCATGAGGGAGAAAGAGAACACCACAGAGACCACAGCCAAAACCACGAATCCACCCAAAACCGACTGCCACCGCATAGAGAAACTACCAAGCAGAGGTGGAAGCAATGCACTCACCACATATTCATCAAAATATTCATTCATAGGTTGGCAATCAATCTAGTGAATTTTACCCATACATTGTGAGTAGTTTTCCTTATCCAAATAGACATCTAAACCTTTTGATTAAAATTCCATATATTCCCAAAATCCAGTATTTTAAGGTGCTCGTCATTTGGAGTTCAATACATTTCAAGTGTGGAATTTCACAGGTGCTAAAGGACCATGATAGTTGTTTAGCCTATGGTTACTTCTAATGGCTAATACTACTAAAATATAATCATAGGAAAACCTAGTGAACTTGCTAGTTCAGTAGTCCTTGTTTACATTGACTTATCTTCATTGCACCCCCTTTTGGTAAACATTCTACTTCATGGTTGCAATTTTGCAAAGAACTGAAGATAACTTTAACAAAAGGCAAACTTAGCTAAACAGCTCCTGTTACCAGGTTTTTGGAAATGACAGGAGGTATTGGTTCATCCCTGTATACTCAGACGAGGATTTGAGAAGAATGCCAGTTCTACAGGGCCTAGATTATCCTGTTAGGACAGATTTGGATGAGCAAGAATTGTGATGGGACAATTTCGTGAGTGCCCCTCACTTCCCATCTGAATCAAACGTGTTCCATGTAAATTTTATTGCTTCCTTGCCAGATATCTAAGTGTTCAATATTTATAAAGGCACAACTGAGTACTCACAGCATTGTTGGTTGGGTAATGCATGGCCTCAAATGAGACAGCTTTTCCAGCATAACTTGTCAAACCATGTGTAATTCACTTGTGCAATTTGATTGCGGTGGGAAAGAAATTAGAGGTGCTGCTGTTGTGGTGACAAGAAGCATGTGATGCAAATTTTTTCAGTGTGTTTCAGATGGGTTTTCAGATGTATGATGTGCAACGATTTAGCTGTGCAATAGACGTACAGTTTATAGAGCATGGCATGTTGATGAGATAATCTGTGTTAATCAGAGCTCGATGGGGATGTGTTTTGATTAGTTTGTCGTTTTAAATTTGTATAAGATCTCACCGTCGATAATAGAATTCTACAATTGATCTCTCATGCATATGTATTCGGACTATAATGGATACTTTTTCTTGTATTCCATGCCATGTTACTGTAAAAGTCTCTTCAATTTTATTTTGTAATTCACTCGGTTTTGATTTGAAAATTGTAATTCGTTCAGTTTTGATTTGATTGACTGTTGCTTTCACAACGCCAGAGTGACCAGTTTGTGTACAATTGAGTAATGCCTCAGATCTAGTTTTTGCCCTCGATTTTACAGTGTTATATAACTTTATAGCTCTAAATCGTAGTGAATTTGTGAATGAGCACTATAATTTTCTGCTTACGAGTAAGCGCAAGTCGCATCAGCAAGAAATCATAGAGAAATGCACGTGAAATTCATTTCAGAACAAATAAAAAGAACATGAAAAACTAAATTTATATTCCAAATTAAAGTTTAATGCAAATAAAATGTATTTTCTGTGTTCAACAATGTACATAGTTTCTCCTTCAGTGCATTGTACTTGTAAATTCTTGGTGTTTATCAGAATTTACCAATAAATAAAAATGCGTCAATGAAAATCCTATCTTTAAATTTAACAGTGCCAAAAAATGTAGTTTATGATTTTAGATTAATTTAGAAATTTGAACGAACTCAATAAAAGCTAAAATAAGTTTTCCAGAATTATTGGATTTTTTCCTAGAAAAGAAAAGGGATAAAGGCCCATGTTCGGTACTGTCGTCGGCCCGGCCAAGCAGAGAACGAGAGGCTGACATAGTGGGGACGGTGTGATAGAGAGAGGAGAGAGTGTGTGGATCTGTCAAGTGGGACCCGTGCGTCGGTGACACAGTAACGACACTGCGCTCACGGAGAAGTATAGATGGCTCCATGGCCGCCCAGCCTGGGCATAAGATCGGCCCGACTCAATTTGTGCTGGGCTGGCATGGGCCGACTGTGGGATCGGGCCATGCCATGTCAGCCTATGGGCTGAGGTCTTGGCCTAGGTATGGCTTGACTACAGTTAAAATCAGGTTAGGTCGTCCCGAAAGCATGATAGTCTGATGGGCTTGTGCCCGCCACGACCTAATTTTGTCACTCATTTTCCAGCTAGGGGTGGGCATTCGGTCTATACCGCAAATTCGGTTCGGTTTTTTTGGTTTTTTAAATTTTTGGTTTTTCAAAGTTAGGATCCGAATTACCCAGATAAATTTCGGTTTTTCAGAGTTCAGGTACCTGAATTTTTGGTTCGGTTTTCGATCTTACTCAAACAGACCAAATTTTTCTATAGCACAAGTGCAGCACAACTAACATAAACATCAACAAGAATCTTACATCATTAACACTTTAACAGCAAAACAGTCTGAAAACTAACAAATACATCATCTCTGCTCAAGTTTCAATTCTTGATCATGTATTCATGAATCATGAATCATGATATGCTTGCACACTGAAAATGACAATAAAAGATAGAATAAAGTTGCAAACATGATGAGCAAACAGAGTAGAATCATAGAATCACATTGCAAGTTGGCAACCAATCAACCATATATCTGAACCAACCATACTTGTGCAACCAGCCATCCACAGACCACAGATTATAGCATGATGGGCAAACAACCAAACAGCAAGCAAAGTTCCAACATTTCAAGTACAACACAACAGATTTCAACACATAGTAGAATAAAGTCTCATTTCAAGGCACAAGTAGTCTCATATTTAAGGCACAAGTATTCTCATATCAAGGCACAAGTAGTCAGGACTCAAGAGATAGAATAAAGTCTCATTTCAAATAGTCAACTCATGAAGTATTGAACTATTCAAGTAGACTTGCTAGACTTGTTTGCTTGTGTTTGTGACATGAAAGTGGAACCATCAATTTTATGTTTATTCTTTTATTTGTCACCATATTCTTCAATCAACTCTGAAATTAAACATTTGCAAGCATTTAAACAAGTTTAAAGTATGACATGAAATCAATATGGACAAAGACCTACAGGACTCCGTTGTGACGGTGTGATGCTCCTCCTCTCCTCCAAGATGCAAGAGAAGTTTGCTTGTGTACTGTATTTATAAATTATAAAGAAGAAATCTTATCGGATCGTTGTTATATACTTATATTCACTAGTCACTTAATTAATAACACTCTAACAGCAAGTATTCAAGGAAATTGTTTAATATTTTGCTATATGAAATCAATAAATGCATTAGTAGCAGTGTAGCACATCTGGCAATCATGCATTGATTGATTCATGCATTCATACAAATATACAATTAATCAATCATACTGTTCATACGAATTTACGAATGGAGCCAACAAAATTTTTTCATACCTTAACTGGAAATCAGAACTGATTCCCAAGATGAAGCCCTTACTCGCTGGCCGCCTCAGCCCTCACGGATTCACGGCTTCAGTCGAGCGCCGCTACTCGCCTACCGGTGCGCCACTGCCCGCCTGCCTATGCGCCGCCTACGGTCTGCCTATGCGCCAACGCCCGCATGTGGCCTACCTGTGCGCCAACGCTCGCCTACGGCCTGCCTATGCACCAACGCCTTCCCGTCGGACAACCGGTGTTCCACCGCCCAAGGCCCCAAGTCACCAGGCGCAGGAAACTGAGGAAAGTGGAAACCCTATTCGTATTCACCTATTCAGTCTTAACACAAATGCATAACATCGCACGGTCGCACCATTTCACACGGGCAGGCGCGCTGGTATTCGATCCAGACCACCAGGGATAATCAGATAAGTGAAACAGGCTGCAGGCTTCTACTAGGCCTATTTGGTCTTCAGGCCAAATCAGTTTTCTACAATTAATACTCGAAATACTCGAATAAAATTTGGTTTTCTGAGCCCTAAACCCGAAATAGGGTCCGAATTACTCGGTCTCGGTTTTTTCGGGTTCGGTCACTGTTTTTATGCCCACCCCTATTTCGAGCCTAGTCAGCCTCGTATTCCCATGCGTGTGGCTAGTTTTAAAGAGAGCATGGTTTTCGAGGAGGCAGAGGTTGCCAGCTGGGGCCACGTGTGGCCGCGTGGGAGTTTTCGATGTATGTGATCAAGCGTTTTGTTCAGGAAAAAGAGGCTCTCTGCAGTATGCATGGCTACATGCAATGCATGTGGCTGGGGCCCACGCATGGCTGCATGTGGTCAGTCAGGTGTGCTTCGTCACAGTGCGAGCTACGTGGGAAGTCTGGCGCGCCTAGGGGTGGCAACGAAACGGGTCAGGTCTGGATTGGTCAATACCGAACTCGAACCCACCCTCGCTTGGGCCCGCCCCGCTCGGACCCGCGGGTTAAAATATTAACCTGAACCCAGACCCATCGGGTCCCCGCAAACTCGATGCTAGGAGCAGAAGAGGGATGGCTGGGAGGCGAGTCAGGCGACCTAGGGCGACAGGAGAGGCAAAGGCCGATCGGCAGTGGCGGAGGAGCGGCGACAGAGCTCGAGGTGGCGGATCCGGTCGGTGGAGCTTGATGTGGCTTCGGATCTAGTGGTGGCGGAGGTGGTGGGACAGTCTCCGGGGTGGCAGGGCATGGAGCTGGCGGCTGGGGCTTACGGGGAAGGCGTGATAGGGAACCAGCCAAGGACGATAGTGCGGCATCGGTGTGGCACGATGCTACAGGATGATGGCGGCATGACGTGAGGCTGCTACCTGGCCTAGCGGCTAGGGTGTTGTGCAGGAAGGAGTGAGTAGGTGAGAGGAATAGAGGATTGAGAACTAGGGTTTAAGGTTAGAGGGCTTTTCTTTTAATTGGTTTTTTTTTTGGGTTGGGGACTGGACCCGTGGATCAAATAATAAACCTAGACCTAGCCTTGATATAAAACGGGGCCCCGACCCAACTGACCCGCTAGTCAAAAATTAGACCCGGACCAAGCCCCATTGCCACCCCTAGGCACGCCACATGTCCCCTCGTTTTTCCTACCCAAGGGCCTAGGCGGCAGGCACACAGTGCATAGGCAGCAATCGGCATGAAGCATGTGAAATCGACACAAGGGATGGTGGGTCGAGGAGCGGCTAGATTTTTTTGGGTCAGGCCAGTTTCGTGCCGCACGTTATATTGGGCCAGGCCAAAATAGTCGTGTCTCGTGTCGGCCTAAATAGCTCGATCTATATGGCCATCTATACGGGGAAGGAGGGATTGACTGATAGGTCCCAATCATCAGCGAAGGAGAGCCGAGCAAGTGTGGTGAGCAACAATGTAGGACCTGTCTACTAGTTATCACATTAACAAACAATCTAAGTTCTCAATCTTGCCTTCAGTTGACTGGTTACTGCTAGAGAACTACAAATCTCACGAAATTATGCTGGATTTTATAAATATACGCATTCCTGACAAAACATAGCAAACCAAGATTCAATTTGCGTCGAGGCCATAGGTAGCGTTTGGTTAGAGGGTAAGGGTTGATGGAATAATCCCGTCCAGTTTTTGGTTGGATACAATGATTATGTTTTTTGTTTGATTGAATGGAATGGAATTATCTAATTTTTTGTTAGTTTCCATGGAAGGATGGCCGGGAACGGGTGGAGGCACCAACATGGGAGCGGTCGTCGACGGGGGTAAGAGTGGCCGCCAACGGAGGTGCGGAGCAAGGAGGAGTTGGACCGGCCATCGACACGGGCAAAGGCATAGAAGCGAGACTAGCCACTGGCGGGGGTAGGGCGCGGACACTGGACTGACCACCGACGGGGGCAAGAGCGGCTACCAACAGGGGCAGGACTAGCCACCAACGAGGATGGCCACCGGCGTGGGAAGTCACACGGCTATAGCGTTCTGCTGAGTAAATGAGTTCATCCAACTAAATTTTTTGGATGAATCTATCCTATATCTATAGGAAATATTCGTCGAAAGGGAATGATTCTGTCCAGCTTATCTATGAACCAAATAACCTCATCCCCCATCCAGGACTCCACCTTGATCATTTGCATCACGAGAGTAAGGTGGTGTTTGGTTAGTGAGATGAGGTGGAATGGGATGGGGCGAGTCTATTTTTTAGAGTGTTTGGTTCAGGGCGAAATGGGACGGAGACGTCCCAAAGAGGAATATTTCTAGTAGATGCGGGATGGCTTGGTCCCTTAGAAATGAAGGAATGGTGGCATCCCACTTCGGGCGCGGCTGCGAGCGTGGCCAGGGCGACTACAGGCGTGGCCCCAAATAAGCGAAGCGGCTGCGAGCGTGGCCGAGGCAACGGCAAGCGAGGCCTCGACAGAGCGATACGACAACAGGTGAGATCAGGGCAAAACGACACGACTATGAGAGAGGACAGGGCTAAGTGGGCGAGGCCCCAACGGAGCAGCGCGGCTACATGAGAGGCCGAGGCAGAACGAGGCCTCGACAGTGCAACGCTAGGACAAAGCAACGCTAGTCAAGGGCGAAGCAGGGGCAACCGAGGGCGACACTGTGCCAGTGGCAGAGCAGAACCGGGGCAGCCAAGGCTAGGGTGACGAAAAGAGGATACGTGAGGATGACATATGTGACCCACATGTTAGATATTTTATTCCATTTTCTAAGTATCTCAACCAAAGACAAACTCATCCCAACAGCCAAACAATAATAAAATAAAATCATCCTATCCCATCTCGTCATCCCATCTCGTCTTAGAACCAAACACACGGTAAAGCAACGGATGAAGCGAGGGCAGGTTGAGCATAAACCGATAAACGTCTCTGTCCTAGTCCCGACCTGCTCTCTCGGCCCTGCATTAAGGAAACAGAGCCAAATCTGCTAACATACATATTATACGTTCTGGAGGTCAACATTCTACCAGATAAAAACATTACATCAATGAGCATACAACTATGATAGCAAAAGTCTTGCGATTTTCATTCCAACAACTATGAAGTTCAAAGTTGGACCACCCTTTCAGCTAACTGTAGTAAGCTGCTACGGAAAGAAGTATTATAATGATCTGGAGAAACAGCCATGACCACTTCTGCACCAAATAAACCAATAAACCATGCCTTCCAAAAGGGCGCGTTCAGGAAGCAGACGAGCCTGGCAAGCACAATCCGATTTACCTGAACTTCGGCTTCTTTGAGGGTCCTCCCTTGAAGTTCTTTGAGGGTCCTCCCTTGAAGCTGCTACGCTCTGGTGGTGGACGGGACTTGCTGAAAGTCTTCACCTTGCGCCGCCGCCTCTCTTCCTCGCTGTCCGACTCCACACCGTTCTCCCGGTCTGCATTGCTTGCCTCCCGCTCCAGCTCCTCCCAGGTCTTACCCTTCTCTTCCTCAGAGTCTTGTTCCTCATCATCCTCATCATCCTCATCTGATTCCACCAAGGACTCACTGTCAGAATCATCATCTTCTGATTCAGACTCAGGCTCAGCATCAGAAGGCTCATAACCCTTGTCTGATTCCTCTGTTTCCTCTGTCTCTGAATCACTTGCCTCCATATTCAAGAATTCCCAACCACCATCATCAATGAATTTCTGAGGGTCATCAATGATAGTTTTCAGAATAGGACGCCAATTCAGGTTCAACCTGCTCTCGTAGTACTTCAGGTCAGTAGTGTCAAGCCACTCCTTTATTGCATCAAGTGATGTTGACGGAATAGAGTCAATGCGAAGAACATCCTTCTTGAAATCCTTGAACACAATAGCCATGTCAAAGTTCTTTGTTCCAAAGCCCACTCTCTCCAAATTAACAATCTCTATCTCGCCCAGGGTCACCACCAGGAAGGGGTTCTCAATTAGTTCAACCAAACAAGTTGAAGTTGGAATGATGAAAGCTGAAGCTTTGTATGGAACCCCATGGAACCCAAGCTCTCTAAGGGGGATATCAAACTCCAGATCCATCCCCTTGAACTGTGGCTGCGACCAGTGGTCATTAACCTTGTTCACAAAGTTCTGGAAATCCATGTTTATTCTGTTCTTCCGGTCCCTCTCACGCTGCTCTTCTTCAATTTCATCAGGATCAAGTGCTGACCTCCTGTTGCCACCAAGAGTCTGAACAACATCCATAACCTCAACATAAAATTGAACATCCTTTGTCTTCTTGTTTCCAACCATGATATGATTGTGCAAATGGAAATGAAGGAGGGTAATCATTTCTTTTTCTGCTGGCTGGAAGAAGGCGTGTTTTATATTCCCGTACATGATGTCCACACGCTCATCAGACCTTGAAGTAGAATATCTGAAACCATTGACATGGGACTCAAGAGTTCCAGTAAGCTTCCTCCCACGTCCACCAAATGCAGGCCGTATCCACACATCAGAAAGTCTCACTGGCTTGTTTCTGTTGCTTGCCAACTGAAGTTTCTCCTGAGTAACAAGGGTGGCCCTTTCAGCTCTCTCTGACTCCCTTGAAGCAACTTGCCGCCTCAACGTTTTGATCTGCTGAACAACTTCACTGCTATGCCGTGGATCTTTTGAGCGGAATGTAATCTCTTTCAAGTAGATAGCCCCCTGAGACTTCAGATTGCTATCATTTGAGAATGGCATGCCAGGTACATTGAAGAAGATGCGGATAGTGCAAGTGCGGTTGTCTTGGTGACTTGTCACACTCTTAACAGTAGAAACATGGAAAGGAACCATGGTGCCATAAATAGGTAAGAGGACAGCTTCATTCTTTTGATCAACTTGTATGACCAATTCTCTTGCATAAGGAACGTCATTAACATTCTTATATGCAACAAGCTCATTTGAAGACCTCGAGTTACCACGCCCGTCACCAGAACCAGAACCAACCCCAGCAAGCCTTCTAGCAGTCTCTTCATTCTTCTGACGAGCAAGTTCAGCCTGGTGTTGTCTCCGGAGCTCTTCCTTGGACATCTCTTGGTTGTCTGACCTAAGTGTGGCCTTGGTTGGTGGTAATGCCTCCTTTGCATTCACCTCCACCTTTGTGACAGGAAGAACTTCATCCTCATCATTAAACGAATAGGCAACATCTTTAAGAAGCTTGGAGCATGGTGCTGTTAAGATCTCCAAAGGCACTAAACATGTATCAGCCAACAACAGTGAATATTGCTTGGTCTTCTCACTCTTTGTTTCTCCTTGCAGATTATGCAAACCAAGGGAGACATTGAAAACCATTCCTTCTTTTATCAGACGATCATTCTTGTGATTCAAATTTAAGCCAGATTCTCGGAATTCGAGACCAATTCCTGTACCAGCGGACTTTGTTAGATTAGGAAGTAGTTCAGGGGCGTTCTTCTCAATCATTTTAACTGCAGCCTGATAAACCGCACTCATCCGATTCCCTGGCTTTAGTGCTTCTATAGCAGCTTCATGAGCTTTCATAAGAGTCTCATACACCTTGCTCTGTGTAGGAGTAGCATCTATCAAGAATGTTCTAGCAATATTAGAACAATAATTTCCATATCTGGACCCGATTGCACAGATGATAACACTTGCAGAATCATAGTAAAGATGATCATCATTGCTGGAGGCACCTGGCTTGAGGTCAAACTTCCCTCCACTTTGAAAGACAGGAGGATAGCATATGTCAACGTTTTCAGCCTTCAATTTCACCTTGACCTTAAGAGGATCAAGAATAGCCTTCTCTGTCTCATCCATCAATGAAGAGTGTGTCACTTTCCTTTCTTCATCAATCACCTTCTCTAGCTTCGGAACAACAAAATTTTTCATTACAGATGAAGTTAAATAAGCAGCCTTCTTCACACATGTGATCTCTGAGGCATCCTTCACAGCAAAAAGCTCAGAGAAGCCATTGGTTATATCTGTGAGCTGTACAGATGAGCCAGACAATTTGTCTGCCCATGCTTCAAGGAGCTTACCCTCAGGTGCCTCTTTCGCAATGTGACCAACAACAGGGTCACCTGATTTTGACTGAGCACAGACAGCACGCATTATGTCATCCATTAAGCCAACACCATCATTATTCTTAGCTTTCACATGCAAGATAATATCAGCACCAACAGCATCATTTGCAGCCTTCTTGAGGGTCCCAATGAGATTTGCTTTCTTTTGACTGCATAAGATATGTATTTGCTTGTGCATGAAGACAATTATGGTTTCCGGAAATTCATATCCAAGTAACCAGACATCTAGAGCTGAGGACTTCAAGTAACGAAGATCTTCAGATGGTGGTGGAGTAGCAATTGCAATTGTATCAGAAGAACCCCAAAGATCAGAGTTGTGCTCTTTCCAATGGTCATAGAACACTTTCAGCCGCTTACTGAAGTTCTCTAGGTTGATTGTATAAGCTCCAGATCCCCCGGAGCCTGGCTTTGCATTACCATTATCTGCCATCTTTATCAAGAAGCTCACATTAACCTGTCAAACTACATAAAACAAATCAATCCATATTTAGTTTACTAAAATCAATTAATTTACAAGTTTACTTTAGCGCACAGGAACTATTTAAAGCAGGGATAGAGGTTTACAAAATCGAGTGATAATACAGAATGCCATTGTTCATCTTAAATGTTTGTTCTTAAAGGTGGTAGCTTTAAGGTGCTTGAAGTATTGCAGAGTTGCTATTGTCATAACAAGCTATGTGGCCCAGATACGTGGATACGGATACGGCGATACGCACACACACACACACACACACACACACACACATATATATATATATATAATTAGTAATACATATAAAAATAACAACCACGGAAACGTAATAAAGCAATTCTTAGTTCAATACTTCAACATGCAAATAGACACACACAACTAGATAAGTGTTCTTAGACAATAACATCCTCACATGACAATACGACATAATTAAGTAGCAAATCAAGACAAGTTTAAGTGTTCAACAATCAAACTAGCACTAGAGAAGAACAATTCATGCATTCTCTGATGGCCCTGCACCATCATCAGGTAAATCCAATGCACTAATATCCTCAATTAGCCTCTCTAAGTTTGGTTCATCCAAAGAGAGTTGTGATAGCAGCATTACTTGCAAGATGATCTCTATTACCACTTCCACTACCACTACTACTATTATACTCAGATGCATTTGAGCCATCAAATCCCGATCCACTATTACTATCCATCAATCTACAAATTCAAAATTCACACAGCAAATGCACAAACAAGTATAAGACAGCCACTCAGCCACTCAGCAAATGCACAAACCATTTTTTTAAGAAAAACAGAAAGAAGAAAGTGAGAAAGTGAGAAGGGACCTGCTCCGATGGAGGATGCGGATGGAGGATGCGCCGATGCAGTGGATCTGCTCTTGGAGGTGGAGGATGTGGTGGCCGGCGGCGGCCCCAAGCCTCGGCGGTGGCCCCTAGCCGCGGCGGCGCGACGAGCCGACGAAGCGAAGAGATCCACGCGGCTGCGCGCGGGAGAGTGAGCGCGGCGTAGGTCAGCGGCGCGGCGGCGGTCGGCGGCGAGATCTGATGCGGCGGCACGTCTGGACTGGAGTCTGCGCGAGAGTGGGCTAGGGTTAGGGCGACGGGTCACGGGCGAGAGGAGAAAAGCTTCTGTGGTTCGCGGGACGTCCGAGATACGTATCCGAATTGTTTTATTTATTTGGAAAATGGAAAATCGCAGGATACGCACCGGGTATCCGGATGCGTATCAGATACTGATACGCAGGTTTTCAGCAGTATCCGAGCTACATAGATAACAAGGAAACAAACAATCATGGTCCAAATAGAAATACAAGCAACAATGCCACATTGGTTACTAGGATAAATTATTTAATCGTGCTAAGACAGAACCAAACATACATTTCTGAATTTCATTCTTGGAGCCCAAAAGCATGTCTACCATGTGGATGTAACGCTTCAAAACCAACAACATCACATCTTAGTAACAATACCAATAGTTAAGCAATATTCAAAAAGGCGCCGCCTAGACGCCCGAAAGGCATTGGGCGCCAGCCCAACACCACGATTTGGCTTGAGTCAGGGATCTAGGCAGCCAGGACGTCTAGGCGGTCAACCGTGGCCCTAGGCGGTTGACCTCGGCCTCTAGGCGCCTAGCCAGCGGGACTGGGAAAACTCTTGTCTCTTGAGCGCCACCGCTGCTGGGCGCTGCTACGCCCACTGTCCACCGGCCCAGATCCGCCGACGCGGGGCGCAGATCCACCGGCGCGGTCCACGCACGACTAGGATCTAGCAACGGGAGGAGCACGTGGCTAGACCGACGACGGGAGGGAAGCGCCATGGAGGAGGAGACGCCAGGAGGGAGGAGAAGAAAGGGAGAGGGGAGGAGAACGCCAGGGAGGAGGAGACGCCAGCAGGGAGGACGGAGGGAGGATTTTGTGCGGTCACCAGTGAGAAGAAAAAGGGGAGGAGGAGAGGAAAACCTAGGCGCCGCCTAGGCGGCTCTAGGCGCTAGACGCCGGGTCGACGCCCGACTAGCGCCTAGCGCCTACTTGAACCTTGCAGTTAAGTGCATTTATGTAACTGTGAACAAAACATCATCTTATTCATCAACGTAAAAAAAGAAAGAAGGTTTTGCACAGTTCTACATTGAAGCCAAGAAAAATAATCCATAATAGTTGAGTAACATTGGATCTTCCAAATTTTCAAGCTTTGTTTACAAAAGCCATCCTAAATATAGTTCCGAATAAAAAAAATGCAAAGTGATGATAGTACAATCTGAATCTCAAACAAGGATTTGGTCTGCCTAATTCAGGCCTAAACAGAGTTACAATATAGAACTGATAACCATTGATAAGTATTGCCAAGAATAAAGAGCAAATCAATGATAATACTTTTTTTCTTATCATAATGATGATGTTGAGACATGTCTATTTTATCTCACAATATGTACACAATTTTAAGCTGCAACTAAACAATGAAAAATTAATAAATATGATTTGTTCTACAAACCATGCACCCTAAACCAATGAAAGAAATTAAGTATGTAATATACTAATATTCAGTTAAGGGTTATAGCAGGCTGCATCAAGCCATCAACCGTTAAAGCAGATACAGTGTAGTAGACACTTCTTCGCAGAGTGACATAAGCTTTCCTTCACGGTAATTTATTACACGAAAAAATTTCTGAAAAACATAAATTGCGCCTCCTGCGTGACTCTACACCTGCAATGGACTAACTTGCAAGGTTACCATATTTTGCATCAGACCCTGCTTACAACATTTGCATCTAATCATCTTGCTGTACTAAGCTGCCTCCAAATAGGACATGGGTTTTTTTAGGAGAACCTACAAGGCAAAAAAATGCTAAACAACATTACGTGCATAACAAAATCCAAGCTAATGCTGCACGTGGAATTGAGATGCAGCAGCCACTACTCTTTCAGTTTTTTTCCAAACATTACTTGACAAAACTAGTAAACCTAATAGGACTCCGCTACCAGCAAGGCGGCAAATCATTCATTTGGAATGCATTTCCTCACACAGCATAAAAGAAACTCTCCATCCTCACAGAACATCTATCTACACCTACCAAATTTTAGCAAACCGGAATACAGCCACTGCAACCGTCATCCGTCTGCCACTGTGACCACCGTCCGTCCGCCGCCCCGTTCGTCATCAGCCACTCCACCCAGTGCGCCATGCCATCGCACTCCCCACCGCCGTCTGCCTCTGTGCCAACGGCTGACGCTCTTCTAGGTCTTCTCCGCGCGCCTGTCGCGGTGCCCCCCTCTTCCCCCAGCCAGCCAGCCTCGGATCTGGACCTCTGGTACAACGCATGCTGGTCAGCTGGTAATTGTTTGTTTACCTTGTTAATTTCTGCTCTGCTGCTCATTGCTCAAGCTCAATTACTTGTATGTTGTAACAGCCTGGCATGCCACGACCTTTGGTAGCAATGCAACATTTATTTTGATCGCTGTTTTTGGTTAAACATGTACAGTCCTCCTATTGAAAACATTGCTGCCTTGCTGACTTAG
Source organism: Zizania latifolia (assembly GCA_000418225.1). Lineage (NCBI taxonomy): Eukaryota > Viridiplantae > Streptophyta > Magnoliopsida > Poales > Poaceae > Zizania > Zizania latifolia. Next base: position 188,073 of record KE372747.1, on the reverse strand, counting down.
GCTGGAACCTAGGCGCCCCTAAGCGCTAGACGCCAGGTCACTAACACCTAGCACCTTTTTGAACATTGGGTCTAAGGAAAAGGCAGCAATTATCAGGTGACATCAATGGTTGGGTCAAAATTCCTTACACGTAAACCCTAGATGGCAACCTCCGCCTAGGGTTGCTTGCTCCAACGGCCAACCATGCCATGCCATCCCATCACATCCCATCCGATCCCATCCAGCGGCTGGTGCACCGCACAGACGGATCGACGGGGCGAGTGACCCGCGCTAACAACAGCAAGCAAATCCCTCGACAGGATGGTTCCGACCACGGGCTGGACGGACCACCAGAGGGAGACTCCGATATGGATTTCACGACTAGGGCACGGCCGAATCGATCGAACCAGAAAGCTAGGGCTTACCGGCGACGACCCGCGCGGGGGATGGGCGGATGGATCTCCGCGCCACCACAGCCTCCGGCGCTAGGGCAGACGTGGTTGGGAGAAAGGATGAGCTCTCCTATCCGGCGAGCCCCGTTGGGAGGAGGACGTCGGCGACGGTGGCGCCGGCGCCGGCGCCGGCAGAGCTGAGGCGAGGTGTGGGCGGGTGAGGGCGGAGGGTTCGGGACTTCGGGGGTGAAGCCTTGGTTAATACGATGCCGCAACTGAGCGCCCGACTGAGTGGACGAATGGACGGCCGAGGTGTGCCGGGATGGTAGTGCAGGACTCCGATCCACCGTCCATCACGAAAGAACACCGGTGGTAGAAGAAGCATATGGCAAAGAGAAACGGAGGAATGTTTTAGCTGTTCGGTTTTTACAAAATAGGGATGGAAGTAATGGATCGAAATTTTAGTTTACAAAATAAGGAATGAGTCGGAATTCTGGGCTTTCAAACAAAACTTTACATAAAAAAAATATGATCGACACAACCAGTTGAGAAACAATAAGGGAACGAAAGCTAATAGAATAAAAGATACTACGACACTATTTAATGCAGCTCCAACTCTGATGTTTATGTTGGATCTAAGCCTTATATAATATAATAAAATAGTTTAAACATTTATTTTTGTCTAAACTAAAACTAGATTGCTCAAATAAATATATTTAATCTATTCACAACTCTAGATCTGATAGAGCTATTTAACCAGCCGTTGTAAAGTGAAGAACTACGGAGGAGACAGGGAGGTAGAAGAAGCATATGGCAAAGAGAGAGGCAGGTGCAGGATTTACATTACCATTCCATTTTTGCTCAAACGGTTTGATATATGTAACACCGTTAGGGAATCGATTTAGAAAAACATAACAGTTTTAGTTAGTTTCATTCAGAGTTGACAAAAAAGTCATTGATTTATGTCAGTTTTAGCTCAGCTTTTGACAAAGCAACAGAAACCTGTTACAGCCCATTAACTTGCTTTATAACCATTATTGATTTTGTATATGAATACAAATAGGGGAGACATTGTTGATCAATTGAACACAAATAAACCATACCATTGTTGGATACAGTATCCAGTCGAATATATCAATCGAATAATATATATGTTCCAATACTTTTGAACACCACAGTACAGAGTGGTAAAAAGCCACATGTGAGGTCCAAACATGGGTCAGATCCCTAGCTGAAGAAATGGTTAAGAAAAACTTCTCTCTAAAAAATAAAGAACCATCACAATAAACACGGTCCGACGTACAAGGGTAACTGTTCAAAGAAAAAAGAACGACCATCTCCAAATCAATCTTGGCAAAATCACATCTGGACATGGGTTGCACACTCCATTTTCTTCCATTATGAGGCTGTGATTTTCTCATCAAGTTTCCTATCATGTTGTAGTGCACGAGCAAACAGTTACAATTCAATACAGGTAAAAAAAGAGAGTAGAAAAGTGCACTACAGATGGACAATAATTCAACAGTTGTATAATTTTGTGGCTCTTAAAGGGGATAAATTTTTCATCCCTTTTTGTCATATATCATGTGACCTCACCTGTATGGAGCATCAGTTTAGCTGCCATGCACACGAAGCCTTGCAAATGTCAGGTAGCCAGTGTGTCCTTTAGCAGTGCTGCAAGGCCTAACCATGACAGAAGAAGAATTCTGTATACCATCTAAAGTTTTTGCAGGAGGCAGTAGTCTTCTTCTTTTCTGAGGAAGGGGCCCTGCATTACACTCTTCATTGTCCATGGCACCCTTCAAAGCACCTTCTCGTACTTCATAGGTGCGAAGAAGAATTTCAAAGGTTCTTATATCTGCGTCCAAACACAATAGGATGAAAATAAAACCTTCAGTCAGCTCCCCATTTGGCTGGCTAACTCAATAGCTCTTGTATTACCCATTTACATGTCAATCAATTCAAATCTATTGTAACATACATATTCATAAATGATTTAATGTTTGGTTGAGTCAATTACTCAATTCTAGATTATTTATATTCAAAATTGGATATAATTTTCAGGATATAAATATCACCATTCTGTAACTCCAAATATAATGAAGTTAGTCAAATCCATAGTCGTCATGGCGTCGCTTAGGCGACGATTAGGCGTCGGGGCGGACTCCGGCGGATGCCACGGCCGACGACTCGCCACAGGCGAATGTGGCGTCCGCCACAACCTGTATGGCGCCCGCCTAAGCGCGTATGGCGTCGGCTGGACGCCATACGGCTTCACGGCGACGCCAGGCGCGATGGAGAAGGTAGTCTGAATAAGGTGAACATGATGGCATGGGAGAAGGTAGCAAGATGCAGTTAAGCATAGGAAAGACCACACGTTGATAAAAAACAGATGGTAATAAAAAAGATGTCAAAGTCAAATGGACACCCCAAATTTCAATGATGTGAATTCTAGAAAAAATACACTTAGAACTGACATACTCAAACAAGGAAATTTAACTGCAGTTTCGTACAAAGCAAACGTTTGTCAACCATTAAAGCATAAAGAAAAATGTTGCTGAACAAACATTTGTGAAAAATGAAAAGTTCGATTTGCCAGTCCTTGAGATGTACCATTGAAAAATTAACCTCCTAAGGATGTATAACTTTCCTAGCTCTGCAAATTGCTACGAATGCTACCATAACCAATTTATGAGTTATAATGAGATTATTGTTCCATGAATCAGGTAAACAGATGTAATGGCATCATCAATTTATGAAAGAGTAACAAATTCTAAGCAAGTACAAACCTGTGAAACATGATCTCATTGCTTCGCAAGCTCGCTGCACTTGCTCAATGCAAGGTGAAAAGGAGCATAAAACCCCGTTTTGCTTTAACGTAATCCCAGCAGAAGGTATTGCAAGCCAAGGCTGGGGCAAGTCCAAGAACACAGCATCGGCAGCACCACGCTGTTCCTCAGGGAACCCTTCACTTTGTATGTCTCGAACTGCGACTGTGATTAGGCTGCTTAGGCCATTCCTCTCAAAATCTTCCCTGTTTACAAAAGGGGTCCAATTCATAATTGCAAAAAGGCATGTCCATCAAAATAATATATCTAGAAATTGGAAACAAATATTGGCCGATCACTGTTCTGAAAATCTTCTTTTATACTATAAAAGCTTTCACCAGTTGAGCCATGACCATACATATAGTCTAAGGACAAGTAGTAGACCAAAAAATGTGTTTATACTTCCGCCGTATGCTCCTCAGTTCACATTGGTGTTATTATCCTTTGAGTGCAGGTAGAAAATTGTGAATCCTAAATGGTATGCTTTGGGCCTTCTACTTGCAATTATGTTCCCAGATGCTCCTACCAACTACTACCTTCATTTTTTTTAATATTATAAGTCGTTTGACTTTTTTCAATGTAAAACTTCTCCAACTTTGACCAAGTTTAAATAAAAATATATTAATATCTACAATATCAAATAAATACACTATTAATACATATTTTATAGTCGATTTAATGAAACTAATATGATGTTTTAATTCTTGGTATAGTTTTTATAAAATTAGAAGTTAGATAAATTTGACTTATCAAAAAGCCAAATGACGTATAATATATAACACAGGGAGTACCAAAGATACAGAAAAGACATGGTTGGGGGGGAAGCTTCCTATCATATTTATAGGGTAAGCCATCTCACAGAATAGCATATCATACAAATTACTGTTATTGTGCATTACCACCACAAGTCCACAACACAAAACAATCTCTCGCATGAAAACTTGGATAACTACAAGATAATTTGTATTCCAATGTGCACAGGAGATTCTGAATAATATCAGACAGTGAAACCACCAAAGGATCACCATTCTATTAGTTAAGATCTATGCATTTGTCACTAAACCCTAAACCCTAAACCGTTATTGTTTTTTCACGGGTTCAGCCTAAACCTAACATCAGCTAATTCACACGGTGAAGTCCCAAGATGCTTGCTTTACCTTGCCGAGGTCGCCCTCTGCTCGTGGAAATCGAAGGTGCAAACGCGGCCGTGCGGGGCGACAGCGCGGGCCAGCGACGTGGTGAGCGAGCCGCTTCCCGTGCCGGACTCGAACACGACGCAGCCGGGGACGAGCTCAAGGTAGGCGACGACGAGGCTGATGTCGGCGATGTAGAGGATCTGCGTCCGGTGGCTGAGCACGAGAGTCCAAAGCTCCGGGGTGGGCGCGAGGAGGTGGACGAATCCGGCTCCGGCCTTGCCGCCGCCACGGCCTCCTCCACCCCCGCCGCCGGTGCTGTAGACCTTGCATCCGAAGGGGCGGCCAAGCCAGTCGTCGTGGCGGAAGACACCGAAGCGGTTCTGGAGCACGCCGCCGGCGCGCACGGCAACGGCGCGCATCGCGTCATGGCGCTCGTACACCACGACGGTGTCGCCCTCCGCGATGCGGCGCTGCGAGGTGGGCTTGGCTGACGGATTGAGCGGAACCATCATCTCGGCGGCGGCGGCGGCGGCTGGCGGCTGGGATGGTTATTCGCGTGTTGAACGTCTAATCCCCGTTTCAGTTGAGAAAAAATTACGAACTTTTCCTCTTCTTCAGTTGTGGGCTGGCCGGCTGGAAGTGTTTGCATTGGGAATTTGGGAGCAAAACGATAAGGGCTCGTTTGGTTCTCCGAATTGGCCCATTAATTAAGAAATTGGAATTGGAGCGATTCAATTTGAATGTTCATGTTTGTTGAATTCATCAATAGTATTTGATCTCAATTCCAAAGAAAATCAGCTGCAACTAGAAACCACCCCTCATGTTTGTGCTATTTGCTTGTCATTGCACCATTTCTTGCCATCAACAAGTTCACTGCATCATCACTTCTTGCTGTTGACGAGGTCCTCACTATGCCCATTCTTACGACCAATAAAATCTAACAAGACATTCTCGTTGTAGACACTGAGCTCCATAACCACCCTTTCTTGATGTTGATGAACTCAAGCTCCACCCCTAATAGACAAAACAAGCCACTTTCTTGTCTAGTCCAAATCTGTTTTGGACCTCGAGTCTTTAATCATATTGTGAGTTCAGCCCATAAGTAGTACACACTTTTAGGGTCAAACCCTAACCCTAGGATGTCTCAATTCATATATATTCAGTAGTCCTCACCGTTTAGAGGTGAGGTTTACTATCATTATTCTGCGGCTATGCGGTTTTACCGTTAGATCAGTTTGTGGAACCACAAAATCATGTGCTTTAAATTTATTTGCCATTCAGATTATGTTTACATGTTTCTTGTGAATTTCTTTGATTATTTATAGGAACAATAATCCTTATGGTTAGATCGACTATGTGAGAGCATATATAGTTGATAACGACTAGATATGCGGGTGTAGCGATTGCGAGTTGACAATTCATTGATTGTAAGCATCAAAACATCAACACGCATACATCGCTAAATCAAACCTATTAAAAGATTGGGCACCTATCTACATTACTTAGGTCTGAAGAAAAAAATATTTACAAGTTAAAGTCCATCACATTTTTACCTCGTGAGGATTCCTTTGTTCTAAGAGTGCTCAAACACCGAAGGCCCTCAGGAGTGAGGGCATTCAGATGCAGGAAGAACTCGGACACACTAGAGTACTTGAGCATAGGAGACACACGAGCTCAAGAGCACTCAGCTTCAACACTAGTCAGACAAAAGACAAAAAGTGGTCACTCAAAGTGCAACAAACTAGAGGGCTACGTACTGTTAGGAATATAGAACCGAGGTATTTTCAAGATGAGCTTACAAGGCCACCTGACTAGAGAATAAGTTAGACCGACTATGTATTAAGTAATCTTATATAGAATGATATATCATAAAGAAAGAGATAAATTACCTTACGAATTGGATGAAGCCCTCGACAAGAATATCTGGATTGTATACCTTTCTATAATAAAAGAGGATAGGAAAAGCATCACATATCAAAACACAAGAGAGATCATAGTCACAATCACCTTTGAGTACAAGCAATATAAATGCAATAGAACGTAGGATATTACTCTCTCCGAATGAGCCTAAACATGTATAAATTCTAGATTTATATCAGTCTTTATAATGTGCACATATTTCTCAAATCATTATTTACGGTAACAAGGTAACAAACACTGACAAAAAGTTTTTTAAAAATGTAAAGCTTTAAAAAATATCATGACTAAACTATAAGCCAAACCTAAAACAAAAGGAGATAATCTAGCAGGAGCTCCTGCCGTGCTTTAAAAAAATTATGGTCAGTTGCTAGCTGGCATCCTGATTGTACAATCAAGGAGTTGACCTCACATATATGTATGATGAATTGTTGATTGACTACTTGTACACTCCTAATACATAGTACATTAGTAAATGGTACTATGGTAGCCAGTACTACTGTAAGCTGGTCAATATGTGTTGGGAAGAAGGGAAGCATATATGCAACCTATATATGACCGTCTGTAATACATTCTTTGTTGGTCTGGCATTAATTAATAGTAGTTCATCACAACCATTTGCATATAAATTAAATGAAATATTGGAAATTAATCAGCACCTGTTCTCCAATGATATGTCTGACCGATTCAGGTCAGCTCCAGGTAACTGATATTGCTGTTTTCATTCTCTCTTGTTTTTTCAAGGCTGATATCACTGCTGAGTCTTCGCTTTTTTTATGAAATTCTCAACCTGTGTAAATTCCAAATTTTAATTAATTACCTGAATATAGTGCTGGGATCGTATGTAAATTGAAAAGTAAGACTGAAACCATTGTACTCAAAACTGAGCTAGCACTTAGGATTTAACTGTCACCAGTTTTCGGAAAGACAAAGACTGTACAAACCATTGCAATCTTGTTTACTAATTTACTGCAATACCATATATAAGAAGACCAATCGGAAACGCTTATACATGAACAGTTCATGGCTAGAAACGCCAGTCCTACGACCAGTCTTACAGTCTTGTCTTCCAAGGTCCTACTAGCTAGTGGCATTAATCTTGTCAGTTTAGCATCGGCCAATAAACTACCGTAAAAATATCAATTCAAACCTCTGTATCACTAAATGATAATATTATGGCTGTTGATAATATACGATAAAAGAAATTAACAATCAAAATTATATGTTGAATATAATATCACGTCAAAAACTTACACACCTTATATTTTTAGATAGATTGGAGATTGTATTTTTTTTAGAACGGAGAGAGAGAGTATTAATTTAT
>KE372747.1:166559-180477 GCA_000418225.1 Zizania latifolia | reverse complement strand
TGCCCGTACGTGGAAATCTCTTTTTTATATATAGCGTGTTAATTAATTGTAACCTGCAAGACGAACCGTGTTGGCTTTGGCGTCTGGTACGTCCAAACGGCAATGCAGCAGGTAACATCGTATCCTTAGCCGTCGGTATGTATAAATATATGCATGGAACCAATACATGCCTTAAATATTGTTGGTCCGTAATACGATATATATATATATATATGGATGTATGTATGTATGTACAATCCATACCGTATATTTACATGTACTATCCATACATAGTTACATTATTATATTCATAATATATAATAGACGATGTTGCTCTAGAATTGAAGCATAAAACATATACATGTGCAATCAAATATTTTACTCCACCGTGTGGCTAGCTCTAACTAATCATCCTTTTAGATAGTTTATTGTTAGCTTGTAGCTCTAAAAAATCTATAAGCTATCTAGAAGATAAAATTTATTGTCTAAATAAACTATAAGTCCATATTAGACCCGGTTGATGGAAAAAAGTTTATATTTTAAGGTTTCTTAAGCTTATTTTCAATCTAAACTTCACCTAATGTCAAAAAATATTCCAAATAATAATATTATTAATTAAACACCAAATAAAATAAGTATATGAGTAATACAATATTTTTATCATACTACATATATAATAAATTCATACACATATAATAAACTAACTTAGATTTCATAAACCGTTTAAAATAGGACCATAAATCTACTATAGATTTTTTATGTCATCTTTTAAGACAAAATTGTCTAGAAGGGGAATAAAGAAGCACATATATTAATACAAGTACATACCTTAGATTGTTGCCAGCATACATTTATCTGGTAACAACACAAACGTGAATTATATATTGTGCAAGTTGATGAGTCTGCTACCCAACGACTCAAGCAGAGAGTGATATAGATATGTCAGTACGTTGCAGCGTGCAGTGACCATGCATGCAAAAACCTAAAACTAATTAAGTAGAAATGCAAGCAAGCGGAGAGAGGTTGTGGCCGGAGCTCACACAGCAATCGCCGCCGGCGAGCGCCATCTCGTCGGTGCTCTCAAACGAGTACCTCCTCGGCGAGATCCTACTCCGCCTCGGCTCCCCCGACTGCCTCGTCGTCGCCGCCCTCGTGTGCGAGCTCTGGCTCCGCGTCGTCTCCGATGCGTGCTTCCTCCGGCGCTTCCGCGCGCTCTACCCGCCCCGTCTCCTCGGCTTCTGCGTCGACGCCGACCTTCCGCGCCCGCAGTTCGTGCCCCTCCCGCAGCACCTGGGCTTCGCCGCAGCCGCCGCTCACCGCGCCACGCACCGGTGCTTCGGCGCTTATGGGTACCTCGCTGCCAATCACAGCCCGAGCATCGCCGACTGCCGAGATGGCCGCCTCCTCGTCGACGCCCCCGACAGAGCGAAACGTCTGGGCATCACCACGCCCTACCGCTACGCGCTGCTCAGCCCACCGCACACACGGGAATCCGTACAGCTCCTCCCGCCGCTGCCGCTGCCATCGCCGCCACCCGGGGTCGTTGACAGCGCCGGACACTGGAAGCACGTCGAGCGCGTGTTCCTACCCGAGGACGGCCGCGGCCACGGAATCACCTGGGTATCCGTGCTGCAAGTCGCGCGAAGAGTGACAGCGCGAGTGCACCTCTTGGAATCCGGCGGCACGTGGAGCGCCCCTAGCATGGCGGAGACAGAGCTCCCGGAGGCGCCGCCGTGCGATGCCGCCGCACCTGTTGTGGAGACGCTTCTGCCGCCCGTCAACGGCGAGGTCTACATCGTGACAACCTCCGGTTACACTCTAGGGTTGCATTTAAGCAGCACACGCTTCTCCGTCGTCAAGCTCCCGGACGCGGTGAGATCATGCAACTTCAGGCTGTCAATGTCACACGCAGAGGGCTCCTGGCTCTGCCTCGTTCATGCAGACGGGTCTCACCTCAGCGTGTGGCTCTGCGAATCGACCGCCGTCAAGAACAGCGGCAGCGCAGGAGCCGGCTGGGTGCTGGCGGACACGTTGTGCGTGCGCGAGGTGTGCCAAGGCCTTGAATGGCTGCCAGAGAGCGGCCGCGCCGGGCGTGTTTCGGTGGCCGCCATCGGGGACAACGCCGAGTTCGTGCTGCTGGACATGGAGCAAGCTAGCGTCGTGATCTACGTGCACCTGCAGAGCAGGACGGTGAAGAAGGTCTACGACGGGGACGGCCGGCCGGCGAGGGTATTTCCATTGACGACAGTCTGGCCACCAATGTTCCTGGCACGCGACGATGATGACAGAGCACAGCGAGAGATGGTTGGCTGCAAAAGTCTTCTCCATAACCCAGATGGTATCGCCGGAGCCGTGGTCCTATCATGCGCCCATTGCAGCTTGTCGACGTCGACGTCGCCGTCACGAGCCTCCGTAGAGGACAACGTCCGAGCAGTGCTCCCGGGCAGAGCTGGGAGCTTTCTTCGTCGTCCATGGCGGCTGGGCCGGATCTGGGCTCGTTGGTGGCGGAGCTCAAAGACTATAGATGCTAAAGAAACAGAGAATAAATAACACTAACATAATCTCATAATCACAAGCTGTTGCATAATCTCATAATCACGAGACTTTTTGGCACTCGTCAAACCTGCCAGAGGCGTCGGAAGCAGGCCATATGTCCACGTGCTTGGTTAGACACGTAACGTGCTCCCGGAGCACCACACAATCTAGGTTTGTCTAGTGTCTGACATGACGTTCGGTAGACCGGTGGTCACCACGCAACATGTCGTTAAGCACTTTAGTTTGCTGAGTAGTATCACATCTGACACTTAACAAACTTTTATTTGTCAATAAAGGGTTTATCGAGTGTTCTTCGTCGAGTACAATATTTGACGAACCTTTTGTCGAGTATAATTTAGCTGTTGCCATGTGTCAAGGGTACACGGCAAATTACTGAATTCCCGAGAGTGGTTTATGTGAAAAACCATAAAAAACCACATGGACAAATTATAATAATTGTCATGAAATTGTATCTAATATTTATAGATATTTTTAGGCATCATATTAAAGTGGGACTACAATAGACTTATTTAACTAAAACTATATCTCTTTAAATTATTTTTAAGTCATAATCCAACAAAAACCATGTCACAAAAATCTGTCGGGAATGTGACCCCCAGTACCCTACAATTGAGCTTATCAGTCTAGACCGAGAGCAGGTTAAGCCCAGCATTACAGTCCGGTATGGCCCATGAAGGAGGGTTCGATTCTAATAAGAAAGATTGAGTCCTTATCAGGTAACTGAATCTCGATACGGTATGAAGAGATATATTTGTATTGGAATCCATGTAATTAGGGAATTAGTACCTGAGTTTGGTAGACAATTCTAGATCGACTCAGGATATAGTCCTAGGTCGTTGGGCTCACCTTCTGAATATATAAAGGAGACGAGACATCCCTAGAGGCATCTATCTATGCATCAGATCATCGAATCATCCAATCTCAAATTATTCATCTTGCTTTCGACGCCTTAAGCCATTATTGCTTAATTACGTCGTATTGTAAGCTTCACCATCATATTATACACCAAAATACTAGACGTATGGTTATTATCCTCCAGGAAACCCAAATCAGTATAAACCTTGACTCTTGTGTTCTAGAGTCAATCATCAGGTTCGAAGACGCTGCACTTTCCTTACACACATCTAATCACTATCTCAAGTATCCCTTAGGTAGACTGCTCGATAATTCACCGACAAATTCCTCCTAGGATATTTTGGATCATCAGAGTGCCAGTTAGATACAACCAAGCATTGGACATTCAGACTTTCTCATGATTTCTGCATATTAAGCTTCATTGCAAAAGGTAATATAGTGGACCTTCAAAACTTTATAAAATATATTATGGACACTTTACAACTTTATTGAATCTCCAAGAGAGAGTACTATAAACTTCACAAGAATATAATCTCCTATTAATGTGAAATATTAAGCTCTTAACCTAATTAACCAAAAGAATAATTAATCATGTACACGGTTTTGATGCGGCTCAAACTGAACACTTCAAGATGATGCTTCCGATGCCTTTATCATACAGTACATGAAGCCTCTTATTACTACTATACAAGGAAAATAACTGCTCCTGCCATATAAATTGATCTATCCTGCAAAAACCAATACCATCAGTCTAACAATTGTCAGTAATTATATTTAAACATATCCTCTGCAAAAAAATAAACAACATGCATAATCAAACTTTCCAATATTATTTATTTATTGCCTATAGTATGAAAATTGGCAGAGAGAACAGAGGAGTTTCTCCACATATATGGACAACCCAATGGTCAGGGACGGAGTTAGCGAAAAATAGAGAAGATATACATGCTAAACTTTTGTGAACTGGTTTCTGAGTTAGAAGATGCAAATATTAGGATTAGAGTGCACATATGGTAAATTTAAAATACTAAACACTAATTTGTTATTTTGATGGGTCCGATGCATCCCAGCTATCAATATAAGTGATTTTACTGTCTTTGAGGAGATATCATAATTTTTAATGTTAATTTTGATACCTTTGATATCAAGAGATACCAAAATTAATACTATACCTCCTGCTATCTCCTCAAGTGCTATAAAATTTCCTAGTTCCGCCCCTAAACACACTTAAAGTTGCCTCACCTTAAAACGTATCAAGAGTTGAGGGAACATCTTCCTCGGGCTTCACTTTTGGTTGACTTTCCTTTCCAATTAGTTTCAACGGAACGTCAAGCTCAGGGGGGCTCTGAAAATGTAATTACTTTGATAGTTAGTGATGATGTACTAAAACATCTCTCGTTCAAAATGTATTCAAGCTCAAAATTTCCAGATCACCATGCAGCGTATGAGTGGCCAGTTGATGTCTTGAAAGAAGGGATGTTGCTTGATATCATTTGCACCAGCATTTGAACCTAGACGATTCGAAGGATCTCTCTCAAGTAGTCCATGGATTAATTGTTTTGCCGCAAGACTAACCTGGAGAACGTTGCGATGTTAATAAATGGGCACAAATAACCAAAAATAAATAAATTGCGTAATTACTTTTCTTACATAAAACATGCTATAAATTAAACATATCTGTTTAACACGATATCTTGCCAAACTGAATGTAATGTGCAAACTATTGGTGCATGATAGGAAAATTTACTAACCAGTTTTCTAAGGGTGTGTTGAGTTCAACTTGTTCAATCAGATTTTTGGTTAAAAAGCTAAAAGCTGAACTAAAAAGTATTGGATGAAATCGGTTTTTTCGATCAAAACAATTTTGTCAATACAAAATAAAAGTTATCCATCCACCAAATTCTACAACTTTGCGGTTTGCGTTGTTCAATTCCTTTACCAATCTATATGAGCTTTTTATATTCGTTATTAATTGAGATATCAAATCACCATTAAATTCACGGATACTACAATAAAATAACTTCATAGTTATTTCATAGCTCACAACAGTTTTTCTACAGCTCAGCTCACATCTCACCGTAGGTTTTCTGTAGCTTATAGCTCAAAACAACAATTTCATAATCTACAGCTTAACTAAATAGACCGGAAGGAAATTCTTACCGGAATGCTGCTGGGAAATGTAAGGTCTTTGTGCAGGATGTTATAGAATGTCTTTTTCCTGTTCTTTCCTCGAAAAGGTGTACGCCCATACATCATCTCATACAATAGAATTCCTGTAGCATGGGAAAGGATGTCAGCTGGACATCATCTTAATACGAGTAGAATAATATCAAACAAGCTCTCATGGTGTTGGGATGCTCGAGAACGCAAATATGAAGCAAATACGAAACGTTAAAGTGATCGAGATGCTTTGTATGCAGGCAGAAGAGCTAGGCGTCAGTGGATTTGTGGAAGATATGATGTTAGACAATTCAATTTTATGTTTATTTTGATTATTGTCATCCAGTAAAACTGACTCAGCTACTGAATGTAACGATAATGAACAGCTTGGATGGTGCTCGTCATTGGCAGATCAAGAAAAAAGAAAAAGTGTGTGATAGATCAGCTATTGCAGGCTGAGTTTGTTGCAGTGCTAACTCATGACAAATCAGAGTTTTATTCAATCATGAATAGCAGTGTAGCACTAAATAATTAACTTAACAACTGATTGTTTATAGTCAAAGTGGTAATATGGACTATTCCTTGGGTGGGAATCATGTGTAAAATCTTGTTTGAATTGCAGATGGATTATTCTGACTATTTTTATGAGATTTAGTTGAACCTTAAACATATTTCAGGCGATTGATATAAGTCTATAACTACTACCAGGAAGATCGAATAAACAAACTTAACTCTATTAATCCATTTGGTACAACACTGGTTAATCGGCTACTTCATAAGAAAACAAAATAAATAATATTTTTTAGGTTATTGCTTACCAAGAGCCCACCAATCAATGGCACTTGTATGTCCTGCACCTGTTATAACCTCCTAAGATAATTAAAAGGTTAGATGATAATCTTGTTCCTTATTGAGAAAGAATCAAAGACCAGCAGTAGAACAAGTGGTTTAGAAAGATAAGCTGAGACTAAAAATAGCATACATATTAGATTACTGTGAGATGAAAGGTTACTTTCTCGTATTCCCTCAGTTATGAAACAGATTGTGTTTTAGTATTAAATTGATACTACAAAAATCAACAGTGTTTTGATTTCCAAGGTAAAATACAACAGGGGAGAATATAGTAAATGAGAGAGTAAATGTAAGATACAGTAGTAAAATTCCACAGTTTCTTTATATGTTTCTAACTAGCTAAATTATCATCCTATTGTATTAAGGAGGGTAGCTAACATTTCACTAACATGATAGTAGTACATTTGGGTCTTGTGATAATGCAGATCATACATAACTTAATACAATTACTCTGCCAATAAGCATAAATGAAACATGAGCATCGTATCTTACTGGAGCTATGTATTCTTCAGTTCCAACAAACGAATTTGATGGGGTGGCAGGGTCTGAGACAAATGTTGGGGGGACAAATTCTTTAGACCTTCTTCGTTTTAATGATGTGGAATGCTTTATCACCTGCAGAAGAGTTACACACTACAAGGGTTATATCCTAGTGTTTGAAGTGCCCATTTTTTTCTTATGAACAACAAAATACATGATGGAAACCACCAACAGGTATTGAGCATAAACATTTTCTTGAAACCAGCAGACACTTTCTTTCATCCCACTTTGAATACAACGAAAGTGGAAAGCTCAAATCTCATTACTCAAGAATGAAGTATATTTTTGGTTTAATGTTCACAATGTTGCACATTCTATGAACAAATATTCTGTAGAAACTTTAATAAGCCTCAAAGTTTGTTCCCTCGACTTACGTGGGGCTTTGAAGAAGTCAAGAATGAGAGATCAAAATCAGTCAGCACAATGTGCCCATCTGCTTGGAGCAATATGTTTTCTGGTTTCAGATCACGGTATATAATACCTACAGAAAAATAGTGTATGTAGATTAGGAACCTGTTCAATAGATAGCAATGACAAAATATGCAAACACATCTATACCTAGGCAATGAAGGTACTCGAGACCAATTACAACCTCTGCAGCATAAAACCTGCAGAAACACAGATCAAAGTACTGTTATAAAAAAGGGAAAACATAAGATCTAAGGATTGAAGGCAAGAATCTCAATATTATATTTCAAAATGAAAAGAATGAACACAGAAGACTTGTGATGGTATTGGTGCGACATTTGATATTTTGATCTGTGAAATCGGTGTATCCAACTATAAGTGTTTGACAAAATTATTTCCTAGAACCAATTTCATTCAGTGGAACATTAAGAAACAGTATATCACAACAGTTTGTCTACACATGAGATTAATTTCATCAAGTTTAGGTTTAAATGCAAGAAAAAGTAAAGCAGTAGTTCCCAAACTCACTTTCCATCATTTTTATTATCATAAGGTAGTAAAATAAATTTAAAAACTATGATAATATGTAAGCACTTTTCAACGCACATCTTCAGGTGGTCAATCTAGAACAGGCACAATAGATTAATTTTTAAAAAAAACTATTTCCATACT
Source organism: Zizania latifolia (assembly GCA_000418225.1). Taxonomy (NCBI): domain Eukaryota; kingdom Viridiplantae; phylum Streptophyta; class Magnoliopsida; order Poales; family Poaceae; genus Zizania; species Zizania latifolia. Next base: position 172,455 of record KE372747.1, on the reverse strand, counting down.
TGATAAAATTACCCAGATGCACTAAATGAATCATGATAATTTTTAATCGTGATTTTAAAATAACTTTATGCACTAAATGACCCAGATGCAGGGGATTTGAACAGGTACCTTGCAGATTCTTCTCTGAAAATTTTCATGGGTTGCCTATCAAGCACTGCAAATAGTTCTCCTCCCGGACAAAAGTCTGTTATGAGACAAACATGTGTTGGCGTCTGAAAAATAAACAATGATTAGTAATAAACCTTCTGGTTTTTAAGTTATCTAGAAAAAAGCTAATTTGGAAGCTAATTGTAACAGCTACTTGTTGATGTCAGTGAAATGATGAACACCTTACGGAAGCCATATTTATCTGAAAGTAACTGTACTTATTTTATTTAACTAGCAACTTAAAATATCTGGGATAAAGCAATGGTCATAGAAGTGTTAGACTAACCTGAAATGAAGTATACAATGTTGGGAGAAATGGATGGTCCAGTAGTGAGTATATTTCTCTTTCGATACAAGCTCGATGAACCTGTGAGAGACAGGGAGAGTTCAATTAATTTATTGTAGCTACTCACACTAGCAACAACAGGAAGAAAGTTGATCACATCCAGCATGGACAGAAAGACTATAACAAAGAGCATTGCAGTGTTCATCATTTAAAATTACCTTGTTGCGATTCAACATCACTGACTTGTCCATTGCCTTCATTGCAAATAATTCACCACTTCCTTGCAACTCAACCAAGTGTACACTGAATTAAAAACAAAGAGATAGTACAGAGGTACTTAAACAGGGTGTTTAAGTTTATTAAGAAGAAATACAAAGCTGCATGATGAAGGAACCAAGACATTGAATTCACATTAGCTGAAATGCACAACCAATTTGAATGAATTAGCCAGACCATGCTTGTAACAACAATGCACTGTTATAACTTGGAGGATTGTATTTTTATAACTATGTAAGTAGCCTACACTTTGTAAAGGTGGAATTATGATATTAGCTTAAACATCTATAAGTGTCAAGGTTGACCCTCTTTACTAAAAACTGTTTTAGTTAATCCAAAGTAAACGAAAATTATGCCTGTCTTTACCACTTTATTATGATCCAGACAAAGTAAACATTTTTCTTGGCAGCACGCTATCAGAAAGATATAAAAATATCTGACAGTTAAGATACCCATATGGTATAGAAGATGTTCAGGAGTTCTTAGCACCTGCCAGTGTCACCACAACCCAGAGGTTTTACAGGCTTGAAGTGCTTCAGGCCAATCTTCTCCCCTACTTTTATAATCTGCAATGCCAAAATATACAGATTATTATGGTGTCATGGAATTTAGTTTTTGAGTTTTTTTATGTTTTCCACCATTGATTTGTAGGATGGGCATAGAAATTTTTGCATATTATGTTCCCATTGGGTATCATATTTTTCTCTTCAGAGATAAAAAATATGGATCGTATAACAGAATGCATAAACTATCTCAAACAGTTGGACACTAAAGATTTGTCTGGATAATCTACATGTGCGAAAAATTGCAAAAACAAACTACAATTTCATGATCTAAATTCTAGCACGGAACTACATCATACGAAGGAGAGTGTGCTAGTGTATATATATTGTTGTGAGATAGGCACTAAACATCCTAGCTATTCACATCTAGATGAACTAGGTGTGACCTCATGCAGCTACAAGCAGAACATGGCAAAGAGAAGAACAGACACATTTCAGTAAACTTATGCAAAGGGGTGATATGGAATATCATACAGATATGTGCTCTCAATCACCTCCATCATGTCTCTACAGTAGTCCTAATTTCAACATAATAATAACAAGCATGTTGGATTGTTGGCAAAACATCGACGTCCCATACCAGAATTTTCATTTTAAAGAATTATATGAATCAACAAGTTACCTTGGTTATTTCAAGTATATGAATTCTCTTATTACCGACTCTTTGCAACTGCAGTAATAGAATCTTCTCATTAAACAACAGATTTAGCATACCTTTTCTATAGCTATCCAAGAAGAGTTGTTCCGTTTGTGAGGTTTTGGATGAACAGGCATTGAGTGAATTGCCCACAAGTCCTCTGGTCTCTGAGACAACAACAGATTGTGTTATATCCCACCATATGGCAGAGAAAAGATAACAGATTGCATCCCTACAATATTCAAATTAGGTATATTACCATTGTTTTTTAAACTTTTCTGATTTAAATATCTAACAAATGCAAGGAGCAAACCAGTTAATCATTTTGTCAGCATATCTTCAAATGATTTGAAGTTCTATGTCTATTTTATTTCTAAAATTTTATTTAGGGCTTTAGGCCATTATATCAAATTCCACATTAGTCAGTTATAAACTGTTTCCAAGGTTGCCATTAGGAGTTGGAGGTTATTGTGCTCAGGTTGGCATTTCTTAAATATTCCACCACTAAAATTTAGATGAGATTTTCCTCTCAAAAATCCTTCTTTATAAGGATTGATTATGATACATATTATTTTTCTTTGCTAAGGATTTAATCCATTGCCACATATTCTATTATGGGGCATTTGCAATATGCTGCATTTCAAATACACTCGACTCGAGCTCTCTTCTTTTGAACTGAGCAACTAGTCTTGGTGCAACATTTCCACCATGCTGACAACCATTTTTTCTCTCTTTTTTTTTGAAACTAAACCATGCTGACAACTTTCAGCAAGAACTAAACACTAATATGGTGAAACAACAAAAAGTAGATGTACCTTACCAAGTTGGCATCAGGAAGCTCTCTGACTGCTTCGTCCACATTCTCTGCTGTAGCTTTGACCTAATTGGACAGCATATGGAAACGAATTAGTATACTTAAAATCTCAAACAATGCTACAAGTCTGTTATTAGTTTGTTTGCAACCCAGGTTATCATATGATGTTTTCAAGCTTCAGTGCACGTTGACCCTAAAGTAACAGCCATGGAGTCCATGCTGCAGGCAATTATGCAATTTGCTGGAATATTATGAATGCCACATTTGAAATATGAATTAAGAAATATAAAAAAATCAACATGCTATGGGATTCAACAAACTAAATATTATCCATTTGATTAATCAAATCATCTTCATTTCATCCCATTCCTAAATTAAAACATTATGAACCAACTTTAGCTGACCTACCAATTTAGCACTCTGTATCTCAGTGTTCTCAGAGAGACGGTTCCTGAGGGGTTCAACATGATCACTTCCATCAAGCTGCACACCAATGAAGTATTGAAGCTCCCCCTGCACCCATGGCACCACACAGAGGAACAATCACTACCATGTACTGACCATGCCCACTGTTCAAGAAAAACTGCAAGCTCCAAAACACATTGAGCACTTGCTACAGATTTTCATCAGATACCTTCTGGTCTCGCATTGGCTGCAGGTGGAACAAGTTCCAGAACTTCTTCCCTGGTACATGACAAATGAAGAGCAGATACAATCAGTCACAGCTTCTACGTCTGAAATATCAATGAGCAATGGCCATCCAGCTCAAGAGCAAGTTCGTGTTCAGAGTTTGCAGCAACATTACCGCTCTTGGTGTAGTTGATTAGCTGCACCGTGATCTCCTTCTGCTCCCTGATGGCCTCCCTGATCTTGTCGACCGTGCCCTGGTCGGTCTCCGGCCCCTGAAGAAACCTGCGACCATGACGAACACCACACTAGTACTTGCTGGAAGAATTATCTGTACAGTATTCGTATTCCTCCTGCACTCCGTCCTGCGTGACGTATCTCGTATGGACCGCTATGAGTACTCCCGCCCATGCAAAATCACAGGCTCATTGGATGGCTTATTATAAAAAATAATTAATTTTTATTAAAAATTACAATTTTTGTCTTTTTTTTAAAATTGCAGAACTAGACACCCATCAACTGATCATTAGTCAACAGGGGTCTGTCAATCAACCAACGGTCGATAGAACCCTTATCAATCAATGGTCAGTCGACAGTTGACTTTATCTAAATATTAGGCCCACATGTCCATATTTCAAAATTACATAATAACTGGATAAAAGCCATTGTCAACCAACCCAACCAACCGTTGGTTGATAGGGTAAATAGTTGATCGATAAAGTCTAGTTCTACAATTTTTTAAAAAAATGATTTTTTTTAGAAATTTTGAAGGAAAATGATCGCGGATGGGCTCAGACATGAGCCTAGACTTATCCAAAAAGATGTCGCTGTTTGGTGGGCGCAGGCGACGGTCGTCGGTTGGCGGAGTCCTCTACAAAGAAGGTGATCCTTGTCTTTTTTCTGTGGTGTTCATCAATTTTATATCTCTCGTAATCAAAGGTAAGATTTGTTTTAAAATTTTGTCTGATAGTATAATATTTCTCTCCTTGTGTGCCAGATTTTATTTAAAAAAGTTTAAAAGTAACTTTTGCACCGTGGTTTCTCCACGGTTTTGAGGTTGCGTTTGGCGGGCAAATCTGGGTTTTGAGGTCGTCGCTCACCTGCAGTTCCTTCCGAGGATCTCCTCTCGGGTGTACTCTGTCAGCTCCAGGAAGCTATCCGACGCGAAGATCTGCACCACCAAACCCAATTCAATCAATCGATCACTCGGTCACACACAGCAGTGCGCCGGCGAGTGAAGAGGCGGCGCCGGCGCCGGCGCCGGCGGTGGCGAAGGCGAAGGTCACGTACGATGGGGTTGTCCGGGATTCTTGGGTCCGTGATGACGAAGTTCTTCTCGATCCGCTCCAGTGTGGTGGCCAGGTCGATCCCCTGCCGGATGTCCTTCTCCCTCTCCGCTCTCTCCCAGCTGTCCGTCCTCTCCGTCTCCGCCGTCATCGTCACCTCCGGCGCCGGCGCCGGGGCCTCCGCTACCACCGGCTCCCTGCTCCCCACCGAGCTCCTCTTCCCAATCTTGAACCTGCCAAGAGACAAAACTCTCGGTCAGTCCCGGCGATTTCCGGGGAGGCAGCTCCGGCGATCGATCAGCTGCGGAAGGAGTAGGTCTCTGACCCCATGAGCGAGGAGCGACCAGACTTGCGGCCGCTGGGGGGCCGGCTCAGCCGCGACTCCTCCTTCTTGAGGTCCCAGAGCGGCGACTTCAAGCTTCCGCCGCCGGCGGAAGGCGTGGCGTGGGGCACGAGCGGGGACGACGCCGCCATCTTGTCCGCGTCGCTCGCCTTGGGCGGCGTCAGCAGCGACGCGTCGCCGTCCCCCTGCGCGCCACGCCCGCCGCCGCGCGGCTGCTTCACCGTCTGCACCACCTCCGTCATCGACGACATCGCCTTCTCCTTCTGCCGCTCTGCGCTCGAACACCACGACGACGACGGCGTCGCCAATGGCGGCATTGGTGAGAGAGACAGGGAGAGATTAGAGGAAAGGAAACAGAGCATTAGTTTCGCGGCGGCGGCTGCGCTCACCGTCGTAGCGGATCAACGACACCGGCAGCTCGTTGGGCCGCATCCGCTTGTCGCTGAGCCCCTCCGTGTACTTGCTCACCTCCACCTGCATCCTGTCCATCCCAGTTGGTTGCCGGTCAGAATCGCAGCAAGAACAGCACAACTCGCTTGGATGCTCATCAATGGCGGGCGGCATTTCGGAGAGGGCACACTTACCCGATGAACTTGATGACCTTGCCGCTGTCGTCGCGGATGGGGGTGACGGTGAGAAGGTTCCAGAAGGGGATGCCGTCCTTGCGGTAGTTGAGCAGGCGGCCGCAGAAGCTCCGCCCGGCCTTGACGGCGTCCCGGATCTTGGCCACCTCGTTTATGTCCGTCTCCGGGCCCTGCAAGAAGCGGCAGTTGCGGCCGACGACCTCCTTGGGGGAGTAGCCGGTCATGGTGAAGAACCCCTCGCTGGCGTAGATGATGGGGCAGTCCGGGCGCGTCGCGTCGGAGACGACGAACGTCTGCTGCAGGATGGACAGAGCGTCCTTAAGCTCCTGCGAC
>KE372747.1:154731-166103 GCA_000418225.1 Zizania latifolia | reverse complement strand
CCAAGAACAACACGAACAAACAAACAAGCAAAAAAAATCAGAAAAAATCGAGCAGAGCACAACAACAACTTCATCCATCAACGCAGCTTCACCTGTTTCTCCTCCCCAATCTCCCACACAATACACTAACACCCAAAAACAACATTTTTTTCCGAAGAAGCCAAAAAGAACAATTTAATCCTGCTCCCACAAATCTAGGACAACACGAAAAAAACAAAAGAGATGATTGAACAGTACGTGAATGGATTCTTGACTTCTTGTACTTCCATACATAAAAAAACTTCTTTTTTTTCTATTGCAAGTTCAGAAAGGTATAGAACAGCAAGTACCTAAACTAACTCCAGGACACCAATCAGACACTCTCTCTCACTGTTCCATTACCCAATCCACTTCTGCAGCTGTCTACTACTATGCTACTACTGCTACTCTCAGTTCCAGGAGTACATCCAAGACAGGGCAGGCACATAAAAGGAAATTGCTAGGACAGTTGAAGAGAAGAGGAGATGAGATGGATCAGCAACCTTGAGGTTGTCAGGTGATTCAGGCAGAGCAATCGAATGAGTCAGGTAGAAGGAGAAGGAGGAGGAGGAGCAAGTAGGTGACAGAAAGAATGGCGGGGAAAGAAGAAGCAGCAGCGGCAGGTGGTGGGGGGGATCGAGAGGATAATGCAATCCGGCCCGTGAGCGACTCACGGTCGTCTCGCCTCGCTCCGCCGGGGGATTCTGTGGCCGCGGGCGCGCCACCTCTCTCCCGGCCGGTAACGGCATCCGCGCCGTCCGCGCAGCAACGAGGAATTATTGCTGCGGTAGCCGGGTGGGGGTGGTGGTGGTGGTGAGGAGGTGACGGCGACGGGGGAGGACGACGATCTTTTGGGGCGGGTCTGCGGCCACGGGAGCGCGCGAGGACGAGGACGACGGGCTCTGCGGCTGCCGCGAGGGCCATCCGCCGTCGCTGTCGCGCGCGGTGGCTCTGGCTCTGGCTCCACTCCAACGACCCGGCGGCAAGCCGGCAACCAATCAATCGACGCGGCCCAAGTGGAGACAGATAGATCTACGAGTAGCATCCATCTCTCGCTGAAACTGAAAGCTTCACAGGTTGAAGTTGGTGTCTCTGGTGTGAGATGTGGTTTTTTCACAAGACAAGTTCACCAGCAGAAACACTATTTTTATGTTTTCTTTTCTTTTTCTTTTTCTTTTTCTTTTTTGCAAAAGCAGAACAGATAGTATTAAATTGAGAAATACTCCAGCACAATATACTGATGGCATTATTTATTGATTTTTAATGAAAGGTATTTGGTGCTTCATTAAAGTATGAGAAATTATACATTTTGTCATTGACAAACGATCAATTTTATTAAGATGAACTAAAGTTTTACTAAATATTACCGTATAAGTCTTTCATGTGTTTGCCTTGTCAGTTGGGCCAGTTACAAGTTGCCGAGATCGTGGTGATGATCTAATTACACGTCGTGATTGATAAATAAGAAAAAATCTAACAAGTGGTAATAGCAAAACTGTAATTGTATTCGGTGGACCATTCGGTTTCGTTCTATATGGTGAATTATGTGACACTTGGAATAGATAACACAATGTGGTGCACTGTTCAAAGAAAGGCGCTTATCTTGGAGCTGTACTCTTGAGAATCACGTGTTCACGCCGTGGGGCTGGTGACCAAAAGAAGCCACCCATGCTTGTTGTAGTGCATATAATAGAGATTGCAGTATAGGAATGGTTGTACTGAGTCAGTGAACTATTCCTATAATTGAATTCAGATCTATTTTTAAACCCGTAGGTCTATCGGTCGAGACCGTATTAAATCGGGTGTAGAGACGAGTATTTCGTTTAACTCGTGTGTCCTCAGTTGTCGCCTAGCATTAGTCGTGGCCATCATTCTTCATTTCTTCCCCTAAACCCACATGATGTTAGTGTCACGTCTCCAATCTCCATAATGGCTACCGTTGCTGCCCCTGGGAAGGCACTCTTCCGTTGCCACCGTTGATCGAATTCGTGGCCTCAGGCACCACCACAGCCATTCCGTAACTGCCGTTCACCTCTACTAGCATCAGGTTTGCAAGGATAAGTCAGGTTTGTGGGAATACAACCGAATTGATATTTCAACCCATAAAGACATATGGGTCTAGGTCTAAACAGATTCGAGTCTAGATCTGTTTTTAACTAACTTGGATTCATCCCGTCCTATTGTCATCCCTACCTAGAAACCTTATTGCCTCTTATTGCCTCCTTGTTCAGATTCCCAGAGTGGCAATGGCTTGGAAATACCACTCACCTTCCTTCTGGTGCACATTAAAGAAGAAGGTTGACATGACTCAGGTTAATAATACATATAGCATTTTTCAAGTTCAAATGACAGACAAATAAAAAAAATTAGCCGACTGATTAATAAAAAGGTGATTTCATTATAAACGTTGAGTATTGATTACCCTCGATATCTTAATTTTGTAATGAATTATACATGTAATAATTTATTTTTTGTAAAATATAGTAAATTTTCTCGCGTTTCGAGAGAACCATATAACTACTAGTAGTGTATCCGTGCTAACGCTACGATAAAAATCAAAAGATAACAAATAATATATTTTTCTTACATAACAATAATAATACAACAATCTGATAACAAGTCAGTCTATAAATTTCTGAATGATTTGTTTCCTGCTTCAGTTATAACAATCTGACAGGGAGTGCCAATGCTGCAATGTTATAACCACCAGCTATTCACAAAAAGAAATAGGGAAGACCATAAACAATTCGAAGCATAGCATGGTAGATCATTCAGATCATATAAACATAAGCAAATTATGTTATGAGAATTTCCATTGTCTATTTTCATCATCTGCAGTCAATTCTCCCTAACCTGTTTTTGATAACTGATACCAGGTAATAGTATCATCCTCCTTTTGATCAACATCGGTGCTTTTATCTTGGCTCAACTCCCCTGAAATTGCAACAAACTTCGTTACTTATTTGATTACAAGGCAAGGATACAACAGTTTCAGTGAAGATCATTCAAACCTTGCTTCTGTTTGTTTGCATTAGCTAGGCTCTAAAATACAAGATATCAGAAATTCAGAGTTGTTAGTACCACTTCAAAAGAAAACAAGTATGCTCCTGTAATTATGGCAAATGCAAACTAACATTTTTCTTCTTCAGAGCTGGTTGCTCCTTTTTTGCTGTCGATTTCCTGTATGTAGTCTAGTAGTGTGCACGTGCTAATGCTACGGTAAAAATTTAAAGAACACCATCACCTGCAGCATGAATTGTGGTTCATTAGTTCTTGTTTTACTTTTTGCCCACTTCTTCTGACTTGCATTTGCATCAACAGGTTGGTACCCCTAGATAATGAAGCAAGCTGGATCTCTCTCAAGGTTTAGAAGTGGACACTTTTCTAACGGTGACTGACAAAAATGCAGGTTTTCCAAATGAAGTCTTGCCCCCGAAAATGATAATTGGAGGGAAACATTCTTAGTTCCATTTCACCTTGTGATTTCCTCATCATCTAATGGAATAGAGAGATCAAATTCTTTAAGATAAAATGACATACTGTTGATTGAGGAATCAGGCAATATGGCACTGCGATTGGCCACAACTCCATCCGCCAAGAATGAAGCAATTCTTAAGCAGCATTGCTCCTGGAGGGTTACCTAGGAATGAACAAATACAAGCAATGTTTAGTTAAGCAGAAAAGATGTGAGCATTATACTTCACAGTTAATGTTAAGGCAACACACCATAAGAGGTTCACATAATGGTTTAGAGTCAGGATAGCTAAACATGGCATATTTAAAGTTCTTTAGAGCAGTACATACTAGCATCTTTAATGCAGAGGAATATGTGATCTATAATAATGGATACCATGGAAGATCCTGCAGCTTTTGCGTGCTAGTCAAAAAGAAGAGCAGAAAACAAATAAGCACATAGAAAACCCATAAAGATCCTACTCCTGTACTGCATGCAATGCAATGATAAAAATGCACAGAGGAAAAGGCAAACCAGTTGAGCTTTTGGATCCACACTGCCCCTGTTTAGGCACACAGATACTCCAGTCATGAATCAAAGAAAAGCTCACAAACCTGATCAGAATAATGTTCAATATTGAATACTTCAAACATGAATCGTAAAGAAAATAAGGGATCAAGCTTCATAAAAAGTAACCAAATACCAGGTTCACTTAAGACAGGACAGAGAGCTTCAGTAATATGCAAGTCTACATATGCGAGTTCTCACAATTTAAAATTATTTCAGCAAAATGGAATCAGCTCCATTAGCAGTGCAGGAACTGTATAACTGACAAACTATAGCATGGTCAGAGTTAGTCACATAATCACATTCTCATCACAACTAATAAGCTCACTGTGCTGCATATCTTAACTACTGAAAATACCCATGTAGCTAACATATAACAGCTTAACTACTGAAAAATCCAAGGCATATACGCCGTATCTGATCTGATCAGTACTGATTAGTTAACTACTAAAAAATCCAAGGTATTACGCCCATATCTGATCTGATTAGTTAACTATTGAAAATGTCCATGTAGCCAACATATAACAGGACAAGCAGTCCCTATGAAAAAATGAATACTACCTCATCCAAATCGCTGATCCCTCTCCAACTAAACATTTGATTTGCCCCCGGAGATGGGATGGATGTGTGCGGGGTGGCGACTGTCTTATTAACGAATGACGAAGTGGAAATGTGCAACCAATCCTTCAAGGAAGCAACACCAGAAAAAACTGGAAAAGAGAAAGAAGAGGCGGGTTGGACTGATCGGGGAGGGGGAGTGAGTGAGAGAGAGGGAGGGAGGGAGGCAAGAGATGGTCACCTCGCGGCGGGACAGCTCGGCCTTCCAGCAACCTCCCTCTCGGTGACCTCGCGCTCGCGCTCCTGGATGTAGGTCTGCATCTCGTGCTCCTTCATGATCCTGTCCAAAATCATATTGTAGTTTTACATGAACAAAAAGTCTAAAATCACAAAGTTTTAGATCTTGAGACGCCCACCGATGCAGATGATTCCCTCGCCCAACATCACGCCTCATAGCACATCGGACTTCCACTGTGCTCAGTCTCGTCCACCCATCGCCAACCAAGAACCTCGCAGACATATCCACAAACACGTCGCGGGCAGCACAACCCAAGGTAAAGGGGCTAGAGCGAGCGGGGAAAGGAGGGAGGCAGAGAAGGGCCATGATCGGGGCGGATGAAGAGGAGGTCGCGGCGGCGGCAGTGGTGGAGGAGGAGGCGCGCGCTCCGGAGACGCCCTCCGGTCCGCCGAGGAGGGAGGTGAAATTGAAGCCTCGAGGAGGAGACGAGTGAGTAAGCAGACTTTACTAATTATACTTTTAGGGGCATTTTTTGGGTACACTTGTTTTTTGGGATTGTACATAATGAATTGGTGATCGACTTGTTTTTGGGAGATATTGTGACTCACAGGCTCTTCTCTTCTGAAGACCATTCGTTTAGTGCAATTATTATGGCACTTCGGAAAGATACAATGGTGTTCACTGTTCAACGACATGGCCTTGGATTGGAGCTGAGCTCCTCAAGCATCGCGTGCTCGTTGGAACAAAGTCTCGACAGTGATCCATCTCTCTTAGAAATATGATTTAAACTATTTATTTTAGCTGAAAATTCTTAATAGTTAGTTGATCTGTGTATCTAGTTGACTGATCTAAATAAGTGAATAGTCTTAAGTATTTAATGAGAATTTAGAGAAGTTAGTGTTTTTAGTTTCTGAATTCTAGTTCATTTCTAGATTCTACAGCTATTGATTCTCACAATCTAGTGTAGAATCTAAACCATTTATTTCAGCTTTAAATTATAGAAATAGTTATCGTTGTCAAAACTAAAATAAATAAATCAGGGCTATCCAACTAAATTGATTGAGGCAGTTATATGGAGTACCATAGTACGTTATGTTATATCTGGAGCCAAACTGAAAAGTTTCTTTTGTATTCAGAAAACCAAACTTAACAACCAAATCTTATCTAACACGAGCTAGTTGAACTAAAATACACGGGCCCTTAGTCAGCGACGAAATCAACCCGGGTGGCGCCAAATCTGCGATAGCTCATATCCAGGTGGCGCTGACGTGTATATTTTGGCCCCTATGCGTGTTACACTTGTACCGTATGACGTCCCACCCAGGGGAGTAGATCTTCTTCCCCTCCCCCTCGATCCCCTTCTTCCGTCTCCTCCTCCCTTCCACCCTCGTGCTGCCATCTCCGATCTCCCCAAATCCGTGGGCTTTCCTCACCTTCACGCACTTCTCAGCCCTTCTCACACCATCAGATTCGCAGCAGGACCATCAGAGTAGTAGTGCGCAGTTGCCGCAAGTTTCTCTCTCGAGTTTGAGGGAAGAAAATCTCGTCGAAGGGAGAGGTAAAGGATTGGGATTTGGTGCAGATTAATCGTTACAGCTCGTTACTGACAGCAAAGGTTCTTCTTTTCTTTTATTCTGAGCTTGATCTAGTCTTTTGATCCACGGGTGCAGGTGGTGTTTTGGTCCTGGTCTCGCGGCGGCAGCGATGGCGGATCAGTTCGCGGACTCGGCGGTACGCGGGTCCTTTCCTTTTCCTTTTAATCTTCCGGTGCGAAATTTGAATCTTTCGTAGCTTCCATCGGATCTCCCCACTCGTGTGTTTACGGCGGACAGGGGCTCAGATCTGGGGAACTACTGCAGGTTCTGTGTCTCGGTGACATTGAATTGAGCGAATTGTGGTTCTGAGCCGTACCTTTGGTTATGTTGTTATGTTGATAATGGCATTCATGACAGGATTGCGAAATATGGTTAGATCATGTGAAGATGGATTGCAGAATATTGAATCATTTTCATATACTTCATTTCCTTGTTATAGTGAAGATTGACATTCTGAATTCTTTTTTCTTTCGAGGAAAAAATGGAAAGAAAGAATGTCCATTATCTTGTTTATCGTGCTGAAGTCATTTTTCTTTGTCATTCAATTCATCATTTGTTGGATGCTCACCATTCCCTGCTAAGCACATGCAATAGCAATGAGCAATGTTTTGCTTATTGCTTTGATTAGTAACAATGGACGATGGCTGAGCATTTGTGAATGTTGACTAGGCAGTGTTACAGCGGAATTAGACATGTTTGCTTGATTTTTTTTTGGATAGGTAGATCTGTAGAATTAGTGCAGTAGTTCTTGCATGGACATACATGGTCACTTTAGTAGCGCTGATTGCAGTTAATTATCATGATATTCATAATGTACACATGATTATTTACTTGTTTTACTAATCAGTTTTGACAGGGTATGTCATCAACTTTGCCTTCTTAAATCAGTTTAGTTTGCTCGCTGTTTTGAGTATTGTCTGTCCTGTGAATCTTCTGAAATTGAATGTTGACAAGGATTGTTCCGCTGTTTTAAATGTATGTGCACCGCTACCCCATTTCTCTCTGTGCATCCTTGTGCAAGAGAACCAACAATCTTGCATATCTTATTCTAAACTGTACTTCTAAGCAAAAGATTTCACTTTACTCTTGTCATTTTGTTTCATTTCGTTTTGGCTGCCCTTGATTCCTAACTTTCCTAATCTTATAGATAGGCTAGTTGCCAGTGTATATAACATGCAAACATTAGAAACATTTTCAAACTAAGCTTCATTTTGTCTGCGATCAAACTGGACAAATGTAGGTAACAGCTCTGTAGTGGAAGCGAAGTATTCTATACAGTGAAAACAACTGTTGACTAACTTTCAAGTTATCTTGTTTATGGAGCTCCTCCAGATATGCCAATATGTGCAGTTCACCTTTGGTCTGTCCATGTGCATAGAAGGGATATGTCTCTGGGGCTAATTTGATTTTCTAACATTTGAACATATTGATGGAAGGGTTGTGCTAATCCTACAAGTTCCTTGCACTTAAATTTCCTTTTTTTTGTCATCCATAGTGTCTGATGGATTTGTTCTCTGGTCTTCAGAACAATGTAGTCATTGAGGAGGTCAGCAAGGGTCTGAACCCTGGAATGATAGTCCTGCTTGTGGTTGCAACCTTCTTGCTGCTTTTCTTTGTTGGGAACTATGCGCTGTACGTTTATGCTCAGAAGACGCTTCCTCCTCGGAAGAAGAAGCCAGTCTCGAAGAAGAAGATGAAGAGGGAAAAACTGAAGCAAGGTGTTTCTGCACCTGGAGAGTGAAGAGAGCCATCAGTTATCATATTACTGATTTAATTCCGAACCCTTCTTTAGTTGTTAAAAGAACAATATACAATGTAATCAGCTGGAAGTCTGGAACCGAACTGCAGTGTATACAGCTACTGTACTAGCTTCTGTAGAAGTTGTCGGACACCTTGTTTTGAACCATAGCCCTAAATTGAGCTATTTTGGTATTAATCTATGTATAATTATCCATATTGTAGTTCTCATGGTATATGTAATTAGTGATGGATATCGTTGAGGTTATCACTAAAGATAGGTCTTTAATGATGGTTATAAACGTATCTATCACTAATATAAAGGTATATTAGTGATACGTGTTTTTTACCCGTCACTAAGTTATGTCTTTATATCACTAAGGATCATTTCAATGGTAGTGGGGTCTTTCTATAGTGTGTCAGTTCTGATTAAAAACTAACATATTTGTTTAGTTTTAGGTACCATTGATGAATTGGTACATATAGTCTTGAGTTTTTAGGGTTGCTTTTATCGTGCCAACAAAAACCGGTATTTATATGTGCTTACCAACCAATATTAAAATATCGTTATGTGCTATTGTATATTGCAGAGAGATCCCGATCCCTTTCTAATATCTTAATTTGTTGACATATTTATCGCCACCCTCTCTCTTCTAATGAGGACGCAAAACTACCTTATTTACCGGCTTTATATTGATTGGATGAGATATACTGATACAGAATGACGTATTTACTTGCTTATGCCCAGATTAACACGCCGTGAAACAACGAAATTTTACAAGATATATATGAATTAATGGTACGAATATAATGATTAATTTGCCAACTGCATGAATGTATATATAGATCATCGATGGGCATGCAGAGCCAACATATATATATGTGTATTATTCGCGTGCACTAGCCACAGATATATTTAGCCAGCTGCTAGCTAGCTAGATAATTACTAAGCAATGCACGGTTTAATTAACCCGCAAGCATTATAATGCATAATTAATACATCATACATATATGGATCATCATATCATCTGTAAATATATAGTAAGCTAGCTAGCTAGCTGTGACGGCCATCTTGAGGCCGTTGGTGCAGTGGTCCGCGAAGCCGCAGAGGAAGAAGGTCATGCCGCGGGCGAGGGTGACACGGTCGTCGCCGGAGCTGTAGATGGTGGCGTTCGCCGGAAACTGGCACAGGCTGTACGCCGCCGCGTCGTCCTTCACCGCCACCACGTTGTGCTGCCCCGCCTTGTACTTGAACACTGCATCCGTGCACGCACGCACGTACATGTATTTGAAATGAGATCCTATGCGATTGGGTTCCCTCCCTAACTACAGTAGAAAGTAGTCGTCCGATTCGAGTTGTCTAGCTAAGATTTGTCGGTCAAGCCGAACTTCACACGGATCTCGACTGAGCAGCTCGGATCAGACGACTGTCTCTGAAGTCGGCTCTTCGAATGCAAAGAATCTGGTTCTCATGTATTCGTATATATGCACCGAGTTTTACTTATTGCATCGCGATTAACCAAACGAAATGGTGAATCAAATCAAACGTAATGAATCAAGATGTTAGCTAGTGTAGCAGACGAGTTTGGAGGCACGTACGCAGCACATCCCCAGCCTTGAAGGGCTTGTAGTTTGGCCACCCCATGACGCCGAAGCCCCATCCATAGCTGTCGCCGACCGGCCACTCCCTCGAGTCCGCCGCGGCGGCTCGCAGCAGCAGCGGCAGTGTCAGCACGGCCGCCACGAGCCCAGCCATGTCTCCTACGCCGCCGCCGGCGTAGCCCCGCCGTGCCATTGGTGTTTCTGCCTGCGACTGAAATTGCAGCGGGGGCAAAACTACGTACTGCTACTGTGTCACCCTCAACTCAGAGGCTATCGTTTTATATACAGAAGAGAACCGCTTCGCTTGGCTCAAAGATGTATTTTATTAATTGTTTGTGATATCCCTGAGATGTATAAAAAATTTAATGCATTTATTTTTTTTGGTTGTAGACAGAGGAGGATGATCATTGATCAACATATCTGTATCTTCCTTTTATGTAGATGACTTCAGCTGAATGGATGGATGCTGGCAACGTAGAGAAGAAAATTTCTGTTTGTTTACACAAGAACATAAATGCAGACGATATTTTCCTTATGGGTTAATTGGATCCATTTTGAAAGCGGAGAGAAATCACGCAATACTTTACTGATGATCTGTGGAAATCTCAAGCACCGGATTATGGAAACAAGGATCCAGGGAGAAAGGAAGGAGAGCCCGTGAGTAATCACTAGCCAAATATAATGCAACATGCCATAAGCTAACACAATATGCCATAATCTAACACATTGTAATTTTGTGAGTTCAGATAAATGTCATTACAATCCGCAAATTTTGATTCATAATATTACAATTTTAGCTTAATCTTTAAGTTGTTTAAAATTGTAATAGCATATTTCGAAGTTCTTTGAAATTAAAGTATCATATTTCAGAGTTCTCAACAATTATAATAGTAGGAATCGAAATATACAAAGTATAATGACTTTTTTCCAAACTCATAAAATTATAATGGTACGAATCCAGTTAACTTTTTTCTCCTTCAAGCCCAATTGGCCGTTCTTTTCCAGGACCAAGAAGCAGCCAAGGCCCGGCCCCTCCTATCCATCGGTGATTTTTTTAAATAATATTTTTATTTTTGAAATTACACTCGCCCGTTTTAAAAAATTACTATAGAGGACCTGCTTCGACCATTGGCCTCCTATCGACCCTTGAACGGTCGATGGAGAAATAGATTCCCCCTATCAGTTGTTGGATAGTCGATATGGGATAAAATTTTACCTGTTGATCAACCAACGGTCGATAAGAGGGAGCACATGTGAGCGAGCAGACCACACAGGTGGAGCGTGTCGCAGCTATGCGTGGGTGAGCGTGGGAGCGTGGGTGGAAGCATGCGAGAGCTGGCGGGCGGGCGAGCGTAAGGAGGATTTGGTGGATGAGCACGAGAGCGCTAGTAAGTGAGCGCGGTCGACCTTTAGTTGGTCGATAGGGAAAACTTTATCCCATACCAACCATCCAACGATCGACGGGATTCGACGTGAGTCTAGCTCTACAATTTTTTAAAAGAAAAAAGTATAAATTACTACCCTAAACTATCACAAAATTTTAAATAACCCCTGAACTACAAAACCATTTAATTAGCCCCCGAAAATTCGAAAGTCAGTTTAT
>KE372747.1:136334-154330 GCA_000418225.1 Zizania latifolia | reverse complement strand
CGCGCCATTTCAGCCAGCTCAGCACGTGACATGTCGTCCGCGTCAGCGAAAACCGCCGTTCCGACATGCCACGCCAGCGATAGTTCCACAGTAAATTGGTTTTTAAATTGTTGAGGCTACTTAAACGGTTTTATAATTCAGAGTTTATTTAAACTTTCGCGATAGTTTAAGATAGTAATCTATATTTTTTCCTTTTTAAAATAGCCCTAGAAATATAATTTTGAGAAATATAAGTTACAGTGCTAGCCCCATGGTGTACCCACATGCCACATCTCATCTATATATGGCCAAAAGGCATGGATGGATCCACTAGTCTACCCTAAAACCTATAATTTTGACCTAGCCTATGCTAGACAGGTCTGATTATCGTTAGACCCATCCCAGTCCATACTTTCATGCCATGCTTAGGCCCCTACCTTAGACCATGGTACCAACCTGCATAACTCATTTACAACTATGTCTTGATAAGCATGTTACTCTGGACGTCACAGGTTGGCATAGACAAAGACATGACAAGTTCGTCGAACTGACCAAACATAGTTAAGCCTAATCTATACAAAATTGCTTAAGGACGGGCGTCCAGACACTTCGGATGTCGTGGCCTAGTTAGCCGCTTCTGCGTGGCATGGCTAGGAGACCTACGCGTGCGGCATGGGGCTATTGGGCCTAGCCCAGCAAGCTTTTTTCTTCTGTCAAAAAAACTATGAACATAAAATGTTTCAATCAGTTACGAATGATGTTTCATTATAACTACACATTATTTTAGCTAGTATATCATAATGTTTTAAATAATTTAACAGTTGTTTCATTTTATTTATTAAATAATGTCTCACTTTTATATATTTGTAGTGTTTTAAAAAATATGTAAATTATGTTTAACTAAAAACACAAATTGTTTTAACTGTTTGTAATAATGTTTCAATCAGTTACAAAAAGTGTTTCACTACAACTACACATATTGTTTCAGCTAGTATATCATAATGTTTCAAATAGTTATAAACAAATGTTCTATTTTTTTATTAAACAATGTTTTACTCTATTCATTAGTAGTGTTTCCCAAAAATTATGTAATCCATATTTGGCTAGAAACACAATTTATTTCAAGTGTTCATATATAATATTTTAATTAGTTCTGATCAATATTTCATATAATATATACGCAATGTTTCAACGCTAGCAGTTGCAAGTATGATCAGACGATTATAATTGAGCACGAAGAATTAAACAACTGAAAGCAGCGTCCAAAATTATGTCCCAGGTGAGACGTCTAGGGCTGACAACGAGCTGCGAGCCGGCTCGGCTCGGTTCGGCCATAGCAACTCTGGTCTCTCCCATCAACAGGGCATCAGGCAGCGGGGGTGACGGCGAGACGCTAGGGGCTAGTGGGGTCAACGGTGGGGCTAGAGGGGGCAGCGGCTGGGCACCGAGGGCGACGGGGGCACGACTGCGCGGGGCGCCAGGGACCGCCAGAGGTGGCGGCGAGCGCTAGGGGTGACGACTAGGTCGCCTGGTGAAATTGCAGAAGCTTGCGGAGGCGGTCGGTGGCCGGTGGGGGGTGACTAGGGCCGGCGGGGGCCGTTGGGGAGGCGCTAGGGACCGCTGAGGTGGTGGCGGACGACGAGTACTAGTTCGGTGCTTCCAGATGTGACAGTAGACAGTCGTTGGTTCATAAGCTTGTTGCGATAATGCTTTGTACTCTACACTGCGGTGCGTTAGTAGGCTGGGCTGTTCAGAGGCCTACCAACATGGGCCACTGGCCAAACCGCTTATGAGTCAGTTTGGCTCGGCTCAGCCAGCTACTGAGCTAGGGAGGCTGGCTCGAGTTCAATTCGAGAGCTCTTCAAGCCAAGCTTAGCTCACTTCGGCTCGGCTCACCTGAATTCGAGCTAACTCACAAGTCTCGAGCTCAACTGTCAACCCGTCCGAGCCATACTCCTCTGGTAATCTATATCGTGCCTGGGCTGCTGAGCATGAATAGCACGAATGCACGATACGACCCAATCAAACCGTGTCTTTCAATGGCCCAGGCCGTCCTGCCCGTTTGGGCATCTATGCTCCCATCAGTCAACCCTCCGCGTACATATCTTCTTCGTATCTCTCTGGTGCGGTTGCTTTCTGCTTTGTTCTGTAGCGCTCAAGAGAAAAGTTTTCCCTTCGATTCGGAAAAAAAAAAGTGGCCCAATATAATTGGTCCCTCCACACGCATCCCGACGGCTATAAATCCCGCCGCGTCGGCAATGGTCGCCTCCGCCCCTTTCCCGCCGCCGCCGCGTGCCCGCGTCCTCCTCCTCCATTTCCAAAAAAAAAATCTCCCCCCAAAATCCCCCACCTCCCATTCCCCCATCCCTACCCCTATCCCCTACTACCATGGGCAGCGCCGCCTCGCCGCTCGACGCCGCACCGGTGGTCCCTCCCTCCGCCAAGCCGGCGGCGGCGGCGGCGACGGTTACGGTGACGCAGGAGGAGCTGAAGCGCGTGGCGGCGCACAGGGCGGTGGAGATGGTGGAGTCCGGGATGACGCTGGGGCTCGGGACCGGGTCGACGGCGGCGCACGCGCTGGACAGGCTCGGGGACCTGCTCCGGCGCGAGGCACTGCGTGGAGTGGCCGGGGTGCCCACCTCGCTCAAGACGGAGGCGCATGCGGCGCGGGCTGGGATCCCGATGCTTCAGCTCAGGGAGGCCACCGGGATCCACCTCTCCATCGACGGCGCCGACGAGGTCGACCCGGAGCTCAACCTCGTCAAGGGGCGCGGCGGGTCGCTGCTCCGGGAGAAGATGATCGAGGGCGCCGGGGAGCGCTTCGTCGTCATCGTCGACGAGTCCAAGCTCGTCCCGCGCCTCGGATGCACCGGCGCCATCCCCGTCGAGGTCGTCCCCTTCGGTTGCTTCCACACCCTCGGCCTCATCCGCAAGGTGTTCGACGGATTGCCAGGTTTCAGCGCAAGGCTCAGGACGGTCGCCCCCAAGGACAGCGCCGACGGCAAGGAGGTCCCGTTCGTCACCGACAACGGCAACTACATCGTCGAGATGTTCTTCGACGATGGCATACGCGGCGACCTGCGCGAGATCAGCGTCCGCCTGCTCCAGATCACCGGCGTCATCGAGCACGGCATGTTCCTCGGCATGGCCACCGAAGTCGTCGTCGCCAAGAAGG
Source organism: Zizania latifolia (assembly GCA_000418225.1). Taxonomy (NCBI): domain Eukaryota; kingdom Viridiplantae; phylum Streptophyta; class Magnoliopsida; order Poales; family Poaceae; genus Zizania; species Zizania latifolia. The sequence continues at coordinate 151,176 of KE372747.1, read as the reverse complement.
ACGGCACCGTCGTCGTGCTCGACAAGAAGTAGCCCGGCCGGTGGCGTCGACGATAAGCCCAGATTTTGTAGCGAAGCGAGGCAGCTCGCTCCCTCCACCCAAGCATCTGCTACGCTTCTTCCGTGTTGAACTTGATGTACGTCATGCTTCCTCCTTTTTTATGGCTGATCTCCTTGGTGTGGTGATACCATGATTACCATGTTCAATCCAATGACGATAATAACATTTTGGACTTCGCTCCATGATAATTTCGAGTCAATTTCCTCGACATTCGCGGGTTCTTGAATCTGCCCAAAAAAATTGCACTTTGCTTGTAACAGCAGTTCGTTGGTGCAGTCATTTTGGACCTATGAATTTGGATCGATTTGGATTTCATTCCTGAAGAGGCAAGGAGGCAACCAACAGATTCATTGGGCATTGTTGAGAATGTACGTGTGGTACATATTTCTTGGTTTGATGGATAATCCAATGATCTAAACCAAGCTGATATGAAATGCGAAAAAATACAGATATTTTGTAAGAGTAACATCCCAGGAAAGCGAATGTTTATGGTCTCAAATTTCTCTCCCTCTGATAGATAGATATATATTTAGTTCGTTATTATAAGTCGTTTGACTTTTTACAACACAAACTTCTTTATATTTGACCACATTTTAAAAAATATATTAACTTCTATAATATTAAATAAATACATTATAGATTTTCATCTCTCACTAAATCTTTAAACTACTATTTTGCGGATATACAACGAGGATTACAAAACATACACCTGTAGAATATACTAGTCACATCCATAACATCCATAACTCTAGACACAAGATTTTTCAGAGCTAGGTTTGTCAAACACCTAGAAATCTTGAATATAGAGATGTACCAAACATGGTCTAATATTGGTCTAATGTTAAAGACATAGATGCACACACATCGTTATGCACAATCACCACACGCACTCGAGTACATCCCCTTTTCACTTGTGCTAGAGACAAAACTAAATTTCGAAGAAAGCACAGTTATATGTGTGAGTAACTATATTCGCTAGTAGAATTCGCCCATCATGACATTTTTTTCTTATGGCGTTCAAAATTTTTGCCATTGAATAGTGCCTATCTATGACAAAATTTCATGTTTCGTGGTGGATCATTGGTGATGGAGCTCAAGGACTAAAATTTTATGACAATTATATAAAAATTGTTATAGAACAAAACACATTTTCGTCGTAGATATGCGTGCCATTCACATCATTCGTTTGTGACGCTCCTTTATTAAATTGTGATGAAGTTCACATAATTTGTTTGTGACGCTCCTTTATTAAATTGTGATGAAGTTGGCTCGTAACAATTCGACATGATGATGAAATATATTATCATATGTCATTTTAACTATCAAGTTAATATTCGATTTGAGCTATCTATTAGCCCCATCATGCCCACACATCTTAGATTCTTAGTGGCTCCACAATGTGGGTGGCTAAAAATAGGCCATTGCTAGAATTGAACCTAGGATGGGCAAGAACATAAGGCATAGCTTTACCACTGCGCTATATTGTCTATTGGACTATTGGGCCTAACGACATCTAACCCATCATACACTACCCATAACATTAAACTATTTGTTACTCAATTAGTGTATTTTGTTCTAGTCTAGCCTGCTATTAGGTCTAGAATTGGTCCATTGTGAGACATATAAGTCATGTCATGTTGTCCACATAACCAAATCATATTTCTAGTGGCAACATTACAAATAATTTTCACAGCTAGAACACAAAAACCACAAACTTCATACAACTCGGTCCACCACATAAGACAATACACAACACATGACAAACGACGTAACCAACAATCTACCACATGACATAACCAACAATCCACAGAACCGTCAGCACATAATCATACATCGTTACATAACCAAGTCAACCACATGACCAACCACAGAACCAAGTTCATATAAGTTCACAAAACATAAGGAGATTGAGGTCACCATCCTGTATCAGTTCATAAAGTAGAGTAGAATTGATTGGAAAGTTGAGATAGACTAGAGTTACTCTAGGACAAGTTCAATATACACCGAATGAGTGTTTGTTCTCAACCTACTACTGCTTGAATTGTGCTAACCCCCTTTGGGTTTACGCCAACGCTTCATCTGCAAGTTGAGCTTTCTTCTTTAGTATGTCGACTTCTTCATGGAGAAGGGTTGAACTTTTCTTTTCGGCTACAAGTTCTTCTTGAAGTGTTCTTTTACAAGATGTCTTGATTTCTTAGAGCTCGCCTCTAGCCTAGCATTCTTTAAAATTCTAGAATTAGAGTTGTCTTGGGAGAGAACTTTAGACACTACCTCTACACTAGTTCTTGGTATCTCTATCGTCAACTACATATTCTTCCATCATAGTTTGTATAGTAGACTACAAATGGCAAGAATTGAACAATAGCTAGGAAAGTAAACATATAAAATACACAAAGCTCGGATCGGTTCGGCATCGAGCCAAAACATAGGTTTAGGCTCTGCTCGTTTCACCTATGAGCCGAGCCGAGCCTCGAAGCCTGAGCCAATTTTCAGCTCTATTTATATACCCATTAGATATTAATTTATATCCATAAACAAATGAAAAATAAATTTGATCAGGTTTTTACCGACAAATAAACATCTCTAGTGAGCAGAGATGGTCAACCACCGTCACATCCTTCCCTTCCCTTGTCTCACTGACATCACATCCCCCTCCCTTGCTGCCGTGGTCCGAGCCACCGCGTAGGCTCCCCCCGAAAACCTATCCCCATACCCTTTCAACCACCGTCTCCTCCCTCCCCGATCTCGCCTCGCCTTGCCGCCGCGGCCGCCAGATCCACCCCGCCCCCGCTCCCGCTCCCCCCCGAAGGTGATACAGCCCTCTCCGCTGGCGCACGCATCCCACCCCCGGCGCCGATGGTTTGTCTGATTGTTTGTTGCTTGGTTGTCTCAGGTGCTGTTTATCCGGTGAATAGTGAGGTAGTAGCCGACGACCATGGCCGCGGCGGAGGAGAACAGCTCGATGTTCCTGATATTCATCCTCACCATGATCGCGCTGCCGCTAGTACCCTACACCATCATGCGCCTCTGCCGAGCCGCCACCGTCAAGGCCAAGACCATCCACTGCCGCTGCTCCGGGTGCCACCGCTCCGGCAAGTACCGCAAGTCGATCTACAAGAGGGTGGGATGCTCTGTCCCCTTAGATTCTTTGCTGAGGCTCTACACTTTGCTGGTGTGTCGCATGACTCGTTTTGTGGCTGTGCTCTTGTTCCTTGTCTTGCAGATATCCAACTTCTCGACTTGCAGTAACTTGACCATTCTGCTTCTCTGGATCGTTATGATCTTCCTGGTCTACTACATCAAGCATGCTAGCCGCGAGGTATGTAAAATTTTCATTTCTGGTTGGTATAAGTTGTCATTTCTGTTATTCTTTATTACAAGTTGATTCATAAGGATAGCTGCTTCTGCTCCTTCTGTCAGAATTGTTGTCTTGTGTATTATTGTGCTTGAACCAAACTTGTGGCCTGAAAGTACATAGCTTGAATATCCTGCTCTTTACATTCAGCTACTTGAAAAGTCTCGACATTTGCATAATTTGAGCAGCCACCACGATGCTCATGTTTGATCACTTCTGACATCCACTTAGCAAGTGACCAATTTGATGAATAACAGCAATCCCACCCAGTTTGTTGGGACATAATAGAAAGAGGAGCATGCCATAGTGTTGGTTTAGTTTCCTTCTAATCCTTTTGAAGATTTATTTAGGTGCCACTCTCGGCAAAATTGTGAAGATGACCATATATGTTGGAACCATGTTTTTGAACCAACTATTATTGATTTTAGGTAATATTCAGTCCTTAAATAAATTGAGCCTAAAGCTTGACTAGATGGTATGTTGTATCATATGGTCTACCATAGGTTTGTTTCCTGGGAGTCGGAACATTTTGCAACTTAGAGATCATTCTATGCAGTGAGTCGATGAGTTAAGACTTGACTTTTTTTGAACTTAAAGCATGCTATGCATAAGGTTGTTCTAATTTTATTTGGTAGGCATTTTCTCCTAATTGTTCATCACAGCAAGATTCAAATAATTTGTTCTGTTTTTTTGGAATCCCTTAGGTCCAAGTGTTTGAGCCATACAGCATTCTTGGACTGGAACCAGGGGCATTAGAGTCTGATATTAAGAAATCGTACAGGAGACTTTCTATCCAATATCATCCTGATAAAAATCCTGATCCTGGTAAATTTTGTTTCACACCTTTTGATAATCATTGATGCTAAATAAAAAAATCTAACAGGTTTATTTGGTTCCATTTACCCAGAGGCCCACAAGTACTTTGTTGAATTTATATCCAAGGCATATCAGGCTTTAACTGATCCTGTATCTCGTGAAAATTATGAGAAGTATGGTCATCCAGATGGACGCCAGGTGATGTGAACACCAGCTATTTGTGACACTTAAAACTGCAAACTAGACCTACAATGCTGTATGTTTGATGTTTCATGCATGGCATCTGATACTAACATGACGTGGTGTCATTTGTTGTTCAGGGGTTGCAAATGGGCATTGCTTTACCCAAGTTCTTGCTGAATATGGATGGTGCATCTGGTGGAATAATGCTTCTAGGAATAGTGGGGCTTTGCATACTCTTGCCCTTGATGATAGCAGTTATCTATTTGTCAAGGTCATCAAAGTATACCGGAAATTATGTCATGCATCAAACTCTGTCCACCTATTACTATTTCATGAAGCCTTCTCTGGCTCCAAGGTACAGCTAATAAGCACCTGCTTTAACAATTTGGCATTTGGAGTTTCCATTTCTTGTGAGGTACAGGGTGGGGTCCTGATATGAAATGTTTGCTGTTCTTAGCAAAATTTATCGTTGAACGAATGCACATATGCCATCGTCTGATATCTGATTCTCAGGCATGCGATCAATAGACAACAGTTTAACTAGATTGAAGAATCCGCATTGTCTCTGAATCTGACGTTTATGATTAGTTATCTTTGTTTGAGATTCTGGGTGTTCCAGTAAGCATGAGTTTAACCGTTATAACTTTTGCAACTTCTGTTGGACATAATGTAGTTATGAGATTCATATTTTACTTCATTTGAGGATTAAAAGGGTGGTGCTATAGTGTGGAAACCAATGTAAACTGATGCACCACATTGCCAATTCTTTTTAGTGGGAAGATGTAGAGTTAGAAAACCTTATTGGGTACTTATAATACTTACTGTTGTGCTCAAGTGTTATGCTACATTATCGATATACTTGTGCACTTCTGTTATCAGTTCTAGACACACTTGTTGGATTTGGAAGTCATGCACTCATGCCTTGCTGCCATATCTGATCCATTGAACTGCTGGCTCTATGTTGCAGCAAAGTCATGGATGTCTTCATCAAGGCTGCTGAGTATATGGAGATGCCGGTACGGCGCAGTGATGATGAACCCCTGCAGAAATTGTTCGTAGCTGTTAGAAGCGAATTAAATCTAGACCTGAAGAATATTAGAACAGAACAAGCCAAGTTCTGGAGGCAGCATCCATCTCTAGTAAAGGTCGGTCTTGTTGCTAAGTGTTATAATGCAAACTGGTTTCTCTGGTATGACAAATGTAGGAGTACGGGTAGGCTACGATAGCATAAATACAAAATTTCTACCGTGCACATGAGATCAGATAGAGACTATAGTTCTTTACCAATGGACGTGCAATTCAACAGAAGATGGGTTAGAGAAGTTGGTCCAACCACGTGTGTGTCACAAAGTAGTGGAAGTAGTCGATCACAACAATCCGATCATCTCCTAGCGTGATCAACTCTTTGTGTCGAGCTGATCATCTTCTCCTTGTTGATCAGTGCCGCAATGCAATAGCGCCTCTACTGGTATTCAGTGGAGAAGCTAGAGCAAAACATAGAGGGTGCGAAATTGAACTGATATGTGCTGACTTCTTTAACTGGACTACTGATTGAACTGTGGGAGTGCATTTATGGTCAAAATATGTGATTAACACCTGAAAATTTTTTTGGGTGCATTTGCACCCACAACATCCTATGGGGCTTCGCCCCTGCTAGTATCCACAATTCCACATGTACAGGGGTGGAATGTTGAGCGTAGGTGTGCCAGCACTGCGTACTACTAGGGTTTAGCTTGAGACGAGTGATGACTAGGGTTTAGCTTGAGGTGGATACAACATTCGTTCCTTATCCCTCCACCTATCTATTTATAGAGATCTCCAATCGAACCGTGTTGGTCAAGGCCCATTAGGTTCCTATTTGGATCCCTATTCAAATTGAGTCATATTCAAATCATATCCAAATAAGTCATTCTGACTTGTTAAGTATGTGATCCTGTAGTTTCACATATTTGGTCACAACCTGAAAACACCTTTTAAGTTGGCATGTCAACAACAGTCTCTATCAGGGCATATTTACCCCAAAATATACGTAAAAATCATATTTTGGGGTGTATTTTTGTACGAACCCCTTTGTTTCACGATATCGATTAAGCTCAAGGGAAGACGTGTTCCATCCTTTTAATAGTTCAATCATTCACTCAATCTTGTACTGGATTGCTTAACTCGTGATTGACTTGATTATATCAGCATGGCTATGCACTTCTATAACCCATTACATCGAGGGGCCTAGAGATATCTCTCCCATTTACTAGGAGGGGAAATTCTATCTCGATCATATATATCCTACTACATGTTTCATAGGAAACCCGAAGATTACCTTTGTAACTAGCTAGTTACGGAATAGCGTTTGTTACACATGTTGAGAGCTACAATAATCTAAGGTCTAATGACTCTACATCTACACTACATGAAACCAACTGATATCATTATAATCCCAACTATGTTTCATAGTGGGTCTATCCAACTACCTGTTCTTCAACATGAGTCCACATCATTGATTCGATATTTCTATATCATGATCCATGTAACATGATCATCAATCAATGCATGTGCTGATCTAATAACCACATTTGTTTCACATATGATGCATGATCAGGGATCATCTAGAAATATTATTATAAAGCATAATGTGTCTCATGAATAAGTCACATATTTATTGATCAATAATAATGATACATATTTCAAGAAATGGAATAACATTTCATTTATGAATTCATAAACATAGTACATGATATACACATCTCCATGTTGCCTCTTTGACATATCACTAACAACAAATTCTGCAAGCTCAAATCCCCATTATTTGGTCTTGTAGATGGAACTCTTGATTCAGGCTCACCTCACTGGAGAGTCATTTGCTTTGACACCAGCGCTATTAAAGGATTACAGGCACATGCTTGAACTTGCACCTCGTCTTCTAGAGGAGCTTGTTAAGGTACTCGCCAGTTGCTTGAACTTCTATGTTCTATCCTTTTGAATTCTGCCTTAATTGCTATTTACTGGATGTTCTTGTTCTTGTATGGTGTTTCCTCCCTTCCTGGTATGAATGAGGCTATTGAAATTTATAGCAAATCCAGAAATCACATGTACTGTAACTACTGTGTTGTATTTTTATATTCTTGTGTTAAATTTTGATAGATGTAGACATAATTTATGCATGCATTGATTTCTATAATAGTCTCATTTGAATAGTTGGGTGATTTTTAGGTTGCTTAACTGAGCTGTTTGGCATAACATAGCATGGTTAGTACAACAGAGTTATATGTTATGGTCCACTATAGTCAATAACTGCTTTTCTAGTCATAAATTCAGGCAGTGCAACAATGAATTTAATAGATGGTAGTTCCACAGTGGTTGGTTATGGGGTTTGCCATTTTTTTCAAATTGGCATGGAGTGACACCACATGAACCTGTTCCAGTAATTTGCATGTCTGGAGCTAATATTGCTTTCTAATTCTGTGGGTAGCTGTAGGCTAACATACTTGTGATGAAATTTTGCTTTATACACTAATTTATTATGCACATTGCCACTGATCTGCCATAGTATGCTTGTGTTATAGCAATACATGTTTTATGATAGTGGGCCTCTATAGACTGTAGATGTTCAAGTTACTAAATGTAATGCATATTGTTCAATGATCGGAGAAGATGTGCCAGGCTATAGAGACCATGCCTTGTAGATATGCATTAGCCCATTTTTACTGCTTTATGCAATCTAAGATTAGTGCTTCTAAGAAGCAACATTATGCTTGTACTGAATCTTGTGTTACTGAGATATTTATATTTTATATACCAAGTAACCATTAGACGTTTGGTTCTGATGGACCACATTTTTAACTGACAGTTTTTGTTCAATGTGTAACACCACCTTCAATAACTGTTCTATTTCTGTTACTCATGTAGTTAAAAATGTTTTTTACTGTGCTACTGTGCATACTTTTATTAATTTGACATCTCATCATAAACATATAGCCACTGAGCCACCAACCCATGCTGATGTAATTCATCTGTTTAATTGTGAACAGCCATACTGTTTTGTGGATTTATTTGATGTTTTAGTCTTAACATTCTCACTGCCTTGCAGATTGCTCTACTGCCAAGGAGTCCCCATGGTTTTGGATGGCTCAGGCCTGCAATTGGTGTAATTGAGCTTTCCCAAAATATCATTCAGGTACAGTTTGATGTATTTCATATGAATTATGATTTTGCTGCAGTCAACCTGTAGTGGATCGGTGTTTCTTATGCTGTGTATATATGTTGTTTTTAGTTAAGCTTTTCCAAACCTGAATTAAAATTTAGGAACCTTAATGCATATATTATCGTTGTGTTTTACTTATTTCTAGACTTGCCTAAAAGATTAGTTTTTATTGTGTTTTTCCAGGGGTAAGAAACTTTTCATCGTTTACTCAACTTATCTAAAATATTAGTTTTTATTGTGTTTAGAATTCCTGCTTTGCAAGATAGAACTGAGTTAGTGAAACTGTAAAAGCATATGGTCAGACTAAACCATGTGGTTTGTTAAATGTCATGCTTATCAAGGTGTCGCGGACTCGCGGTCTTTCTTGTTTGTTCTATGGCTCACTCTGCTGTTGCGCTTCCATTTCATCACTATGGCATTCATCTGCATCTATTATTATTATTATTTATCTTGAGAAGCATTCAGGTATAAGTTAATTCTGATTTTAATGTACTGTTTGCCTGCATATTATAGGCTGTTCCTCTCAGTGCACGGAAAGCTGGTGGAGGTAATTCTGAAGGAATAGCACCTTTCTTGCAGCTACCACATTTTACTGAAGCGACTGTCAAAAAAATTGCTCGCAAGGTATTCCCATTTTTGTTTTCTCAATTACTCTTGGAATATAGAGTGAACAAAAGTAAACCTCAAGATAATAGCCTGTCTTTTAATTATTTTTTGTAAATTTTAGAATATACAGATTAATAGATCGTTTTGTTTTACTGCAGAAAATCCGTGCATTCCAAGAATTGTGTGACATGTCTGTCGAGGAACGCGTGGCTTTGCTGACACAGGTTGCTGGGCTTTCTGATGAAGAAGCTCAAGACGTAGAGCTTGTGTTGGAGATGATTCCTTCAATTGAAGTGGATATTAAATGTGAGACTGAAGGCGAAGAGGGGATACAAGAGGGTGATGTTGTGACAATGTATGCTTGGGTCTCACTTCACCGCCGCAATGGCCTAACTGCTGCTCTTCCCCATGCTCCTTCCTTCCCATTCCACAAGGAAGAGAACTTCTGGCTGCTTCTAGCGGATGCGGCATCGAACGAAGTTTGGTTATCCCAGAAGGTCAGCTTCATGGATGAGGCTACTGCTATAACTGCCGCATCAAAAGCTATACAAGAGACCCAGGAAGCATTGGGTGCAAGTGCTAAGGAAATCGGAATTGCAGTAAGAGAGGCAGTTGACAAAGTGAAGGCAGGCAGTAGGTTGGTGATGGGCAAGTTCCAGGCCCCTGCAGAGGGCAACCACAACCTGACGTCCTTCTGTCTGTGCGACGCATGGATAGGCCGGGACACCAAGACTAACCTGAAGCTGAAGGTTCTGAAACGCAACCGTGCTGGGACAAGAGGTCATGTGGCTGAAGAAGGGCTGGTGGCTGAGGATGGCATTGAGGAGGAAGAAGAGGAGGAAGAAGATGAGTATGACGATTACGAGAGTGAGTACAGCGATGACGAGGACGACAAGAGCAAGGGAAAGGGTAAGGTTGCAAATGGAGTAGCCCACCAAAGGGCAGACTCTGATATAGATTCTGACAACGATGATTGACATAGCACCATCAGATGTAAACCCAAAGTCACTTAGCATCGTTGTTTACCTGTTTTGCCCTTTGTGCCCCCCATGAATCTTGAACATATCAACTTATAGAGCAGGCGGCAATAGTTACCAAAGCAACCATTTTTGCTTAGTATTGTTGTGTTGGATGGATGAACAATAATTGACAGGTTGGTGGCGACCGAAGAGGACCGAATAAAATCCAATTCAGCGGGATCTTGCTTCTAACTCAGCATGTTGCGTGTGGTTTTCTTGTGTCAGATATCGCTCATCCAGTGCTCCCATGCCGTCTGGATTCTGGTGTCATGGCGACAATTAGTCCGTTGACTAAACCTCGCAAATACGTTCCCCTGGTCTTTTCATTTTCCATGTGTTCGGAGCAGGGCAGTCCCGTGAAATTCCGGGATATACGAAATCAAATTCCGGGCTACGTGAAATCTCTAACAGACTACTAAACTTAAATTAGAGAATAAAACTATAACAATTTATACTCCGTGATATATTTCACAACAACATGAAATAGAACACAAATTATACTGGTTATATAATCTTCACTAAAAAGCACATTTTTTAGTGTTATTCGAAAAGAAATTTTTAGGCCTCCTTTGAAATAAAAAAATTTCAAAGGATTTTTACAGAAATTGAACTAATTCATATAAAATCTATGTGTTTCAAAGAAGCTCTTAATGATATTTATATGATCAATCTTCCCAACATGTCACTCTCATGTGCTCCGTCCAAAAATCTACTACCTATTATATTTTTTATTTTTTCTAGAAGAGTTATGCGTATTTGTAGTTTACATGCACGTAAATCTTCAATGAACAGTAATACCGTTTCGTTTAGCGGCTAGATTAAATTAACGTCACGTGATCCGAGTAGCCATAGTTTAATTAATTAGTCTTGCATGCACAGTTTTTTTTAAGTCATACGTATTAGGATCAATATGACTATTTAATGTAACTAATAGAGTTTACTTTTTTCTTTATTTCGATGAAAAAAGTAGTACGCAGAAGATTTTTAGATAGAGAGAGTACTATTGTAGTCAATCAATTAAATCTTTCTTGTGTCATTGTAGAACGCAAGTATAACTTCAATTTAGAAAAAATATGTTCTGTTGATGCAACAACCGCAAAAATGGTCAACAAAATTATATATGCAATAGTAGCATTGGGAAAACAATTTTGTTGCTTAAAAACTTTAAAATTTCAACTAGGCCCATTTTCTCTTTTGAAATGAAACATTAAAGAGTCAACTCTACATATAATTCTTTAGCATTAATATCATATTGCTCATCACTTTTAAGTGCAGAATCAACACGATCACAAGAAGATTTCAAGCTATTATTATCCAATACTTACAGTGTATAAGAAATTCCTCCCATAATCCTACCTAGCCTTCTACTCCCAATTATTATGTAATGTACCTATACCTATAGACACTTACATATAAGGAGCTCCTAAAAATTAGGACCCATGTACGATCGTACGATTTGTTATACATCTCAAAGCTTATTCCAGACTTTATAAATATGGACAGGGGGTGTAAGTTGGACAGTGATAGCAGCGAGGGACTACCAACCTACCTACCTAAAATCTATTGAATGCTCTAACTTGACAGCCCCTTACCATGGGTTAGAAAGTCGTGGCTGCAGGTTACATTTTCGGACGCCTGCATGTTGCCATCGTTCACGGACTACCAGTCTCCATTTGTTCAGGAAAAAACAACAACACGAGGATTGCTTATGATTTGTGAAGATGAAAGGTAGAAATGATTGAGATTGAAGTGATACTGTGACAGGGGTAGCGGTAAAAAAAACTCAAACTCATCCTCCAGTTGGCTCGAACTCGGTAGTGATAGCGAGCTGAGCTGAGCATATCTCGTTTGCTTAATGAGCTACTCGTTTGTACATGATATATGTTTATTTGTAGTGCTTATTAATTATATATAATCTATAAATAGTTTATTAATATACAATAAATTAATAAATATTAAATTATAAAAATAAGCTAAATCTTATTATTGAGCATAAAAAGTACAATCCTAGCTGAGCTATAACATTTTAGCTCATTAATGTTAATAAGCCAAACCGAATTGGCTAGTTAAGGGCTCTTTAGAACACAGAAATTTTATAGCATTTTTATAGAAATTAAACTAAATTCTCTATTTTTTTTAAAGATACTCCATTCCAAAAAGGCCTAACGCAACGAGCCGAGCTATCCACCAATATAACGGTACGATGATTTGATAAGATGCTTATATATCTGACGACCAAATAGTTTAAGTATTTAATTAAACAAATTCAATGCTAAAAATGATAAATAATTTTGAAACAAAATTTCCAATAATTTTTTATATAAATAATTTTGAAAAGTTGCACTGAGTTTCAAATACGTACCGTGAAGTAATTCGGTTAGATAATCTTCCGATAAAGCATAAGAAGACCAGAATGGGTTCTAAATTTCTAATAAATTCCTCGTGCCACAAAATAATTTAGGGAATTTTCTAAAATTTTCATGTCTTTTTCATAGCCTAGTAAATCAAATATAATTTCAAAATTGTTTTTAATCAGAAAAATCCTTTCTTTGTCCTCTTTGCTTCATCCAGCTTCATTATCATCCTATTTGCTTACCAAGCCAGTTTGCGGGCCAAGTTTGTTAGTGTTCAAAAGGTTTCCCACAATTTTCTCCTTTTTAACCTATGAAAGTAATGATCCGCTATAAATGTGCAATGCAATAATTGCCATTGTGTATTGAAATGTTTCACCTAACAATTTAGGGATTTACCAAGAACGGGTGTACCGCTCTTACAGGAAGTGCTAGTAAAAGAAAATTGTTTCTCAGCAAAAGGTTGTACGAATCCAGCACTTAATTCTACATTCATATTACTTAGATCATGACAACAGAACATCCCTGCAATGTCTATTATTTGGGACATTTAATGCAGAGAAAATTGGCTGGGGCCAACATTATTTAGACTTAAGGGACTCTCCAGCCTTGGCGAGCTCCTCCAGTTTACCGTCAATTTGCGCCTCTGTGAGTCCATCCAAGAGCACGCACCTCTCCACGCCCATATCTGACCAATAGACCAGCAGATGTTGCAGTCAGGAGGAAGCGCAAATATGCATTCCACACAGAAATAGACATTCTCTATGAATGTGTAATGCTTATCACTTTAGTTAAATTGGACGGTAAACTTGAGTGATAGACAATCAAGAAGTATATGAACCAAAAACAAAACCAGGTGAAACAAGTGTCGAATAAATAGATATACTCCAATACATACAGTGCAAGACAACATCCAGAAGAAAATAAATTATGACAAAATATGCCATCAACATAAAAAAATTTCCATGCCTGTGACTGTGCTGCCTCGTTCCGTAGGTACATGCGCCCCTTCCCTCTCACATTATGTTCAAACAATTCAGACTGCACAACATAGATAACTCCATCTAGGTATTCTCTCACCACTCCAGCCAAAACTTTTATTCATATTTATCGAAACAAAAGTCGGCGTTTAAGGGAGGATCTTAACCTACCCAGAGTAACCTCTTACTAATATTCAACTGGTGCTTAGTATTTTCATTATTGGTGTGAGAAGAATACTAAACTAAGATAACAAGTCCCAACAAACAGCTTTTGTGCGTATCAAATAAAGTGAGGTATGGGGTTTAAAGCTGTCAAACCTGTAAACATATCTTTTTATAAACCCAAACTTCCCCAAACTTCTCTAGATTTTCTTAGTAATCATTTACACCGTTCAGATTTTGTTGCAATGTGTTTATGCCTCGGGTTATAAGTTGACGTATGTAATGAGTAGTAAGTTATATCAAATCCAGATCCAATGTATGTAGTAGTTCAATTAACATTTGCAAGCACAAGTGCACAACACTGTTTTTGACTGTCTGTAGCAGATCGTGCAGAAAAGATATTAATACCCACAACTGGCATAGAAATATTTTCTTGTTTAAAAGAACAACATATGGGAGAGACCAGGTAACTTTGGTTTAAAGTAAGAGAGTGTGGACTTGAACAGATGGCATTAACTAGCACAACCATGTCCTCTACCACTAGGGCAAATAGGCATCCCTTGTTCAATCTTCTTCTCTAATCTTGACTATTGTCAAACAACATTGTGTTAGCATTATATCACAGAGCAACTTAAAAGCTCATATGTAAATGCATTTCCCTAAAGAAAGCATTTTGTGAACCTAATGTTATTCCCTCTCAAGCATTCACACACTACAGTATTGTGCATGATCAATGGAACCTTTGATGTTCAACTTCAAAGATGAAAAGATCCGGCAGTTCTAACCGAGACATTTCAAACCGCAAAGGTAAAAGGAAAAAATAATGCCAGCACCAGCGCGAAACAATCTGAACAGAAACATTTCGCAATGGCAAGAGCAAGATCTCGGCATCCTTGGGAAAAGATGAGATCGAGGAACGCATTACCGTAGCGCGCCCAAAGCTGGGGCTTGACGCCGGAGCACTCGCGGATGAGGACGGGGAGGGACGGGTTGCGGGCCTTGATATGCCCGTAGTTCTTCTTCACGAACTCCCTGCAAGGAATCAGATCAGAAATCCGATGGTGGCGGACGGGCGAAGAGGAAGAGGAAGAGGGGCGGGGAGGGAGGGAGGT
>KE372747.1:103908-134000 GCA_000418225.1 Zizania latifolia | reverse complement strand
TATCACAACTGTTATATTTCAAATTCTAGGGGCTAGTTTGGTTTGCTACCCTATCAAAATTTTAGTATGATAACAAACCAAACACTTGATGACAATTTTAGATACCAAAATTTTGGCCCCATCCTTTTTTCTCTTATTGGCACAACTTGGCATCAAACCAAACCACTCTACCCTACTAAAATTTGGCAGTGCCAAAACTTACCAAAATTTTGGTAGGGCTTCAACCCAAACCGCCCCATTTCCAAGCTACTGTATACATCAAATCTCTAGTATCCATGGGGTGGGGGGTGGTTCGTGAAGACAGAAAAAAGCACTTGCCAGTTGCCACATGAACTGCAGAACAGGATGATTGAAACGACAATGCAAACAAGAAAGGCTATGCTGTTGTAGTGTGGAATCAACTTGGAGTCAGACAAAGTTGTAGTTCTGAAATGCCCAGCTGAAGTTGCAGCAATCAGATAGTTTTGAAAAAATAGTTGTACATTTGTGTTACACTTTAATCAGGGATTGAACTTTGTCAATTGTTGGGAGTGGAAGCAATTTGGTTTGTTACTCCCTTTGTAATTATCTGATACTTTGGACTTGATTACAGTTATTAGCAGGATAGTTGCCAATAGAAATAGGTTTGAGCTCCATACAACATGGCATATAAATAAACTAAATGTAGTAGTGGCAATACAAATAAACTACATGTAATAGTTAGTAATATAGTCCTTCTCTTCTCCAGTTCTTATAACATGTTCAGATGGAAAAATTTTCACTCATAAAATGTACTTGTCAACTAGCTTATTCTTTATGGTTGTATGTATATGTGTAATACTCCATCCGTCCCAAAATATAAGGACTTCTTGTAATTTTAGGACCAACTAAGCAACAGGGCAAAAGTCCGAAATGCCCCTCATTAAACTGGTGGGATCACTCCTGATGGGCTTAATTACCAGCTGGCTGTTAGGCTAATCCATGCCGTAAATTGGTGGTTTAAATTTGAACGCACGGGTTACAACCAAATTTCCTAGAAACAAGGCCAACAAATAAGGTGGGGCCCATGGGAAAAACTAATTATACTCTGATTGGGCTTGTTGAAATTGCAGAAGTCCTTACATTTTGAGACAAAATTTAAAAGACAGATGTCCTTATATTTTGGGACAGAGGGTGTACTTATTGTGTATCTGTGGTTTTCTTTGTTCTCATTTCTCACACACTTCTCTTTTCAGTGTCTAGATTGGATACATGTGTAACAGTCCGTATTGTGTATCTGTGCTTTTCTGTGTTCTGATTTTTCATATACTTATCTTTTCAGTCTCTGGATTGGATCATGTTCGTGTGCATCCTAAGTTTTTGCACTCAAATGCGACAAGCCACAAGTGGGCTTTGGGTGGTATGTTCCATCTTCATTTTCCCTTCGTCTTGCCACTCCTTCACGAGAATACTGAAGCAGAGATACCAGCAGCACTTACTAATATTTTGTCACATCAGTTGGTTGCTTGGTTAACATGATTTGATTGATGTTACAGCTGTGGCTGAGCTCATGGACAACTCTCTTGATGAAGTAAGTAGAGCGAACCATAAA
Organism: Zizania latifolia; assembly: GCA_000418225.1. Taxonomy (NCBI): domain Eukaryota; kingdom Viridiplantae; phylum Streptophyta; class Magnoliopsida; order Poales; family Poaceae; genus Zizania; species Zizania latifolia. Next base: position 132,430 of record KE372747.1, on the reverse strand, counting down.
GTGTACTAGTTTGTAGCATCAAATCCTTTTGTGTTTGCTAAGTATATGTTCTCTTTTTGTATGTTTACTGAGCTCTGTTTTCTTCGAAGGTTATAAATGGAGCTACCTATGTGAACATTGACATGCTGGAGAACAATAAAGACAAAACAAGAATGCTCCTTGTTGAAGGTGCATAAATTTCACCTGTTACCTCCAACTGTTGGCAAATATATTCGCTAAACTTCATTATTTTGAGTGACTTGATACTTGATATGACATCTTGATTTCTGTTATATAACTAGAAATTTCTTCAATGACAAAATTTCTCCATTCATAAAAAGGTAACAAAATAAACATGTCCCTTTCTGTTCATGCTAGGACTGACATGGGCTTATTTGATGGTAATTTAAGTGAACATCTATTTTACTCTGGTAGCCGATAGGTCTGGACTTGTTTTATGGAATTGACATGACATGGTATATGAAATATACAAGATTTCTTCAGTGTGTCACTGTTGCATGTTATAAATATGGAACACTGGCTCCTATCAATTGGCTGATGGGCAAAATCAATATAACACAAGGGAAGTTTAGGGTTGTGCAAAGCAAAATGGAAGATAATTGAGTAAGGTTGGGCAACCTCACAAGATTACAGCTCTTTTACCAAATCAGCTCTTGAATGAATAACACTCAGTTTTAAGTCCATTACGCTATATAATGCACACTCTAGATAGCGTAGCAAGTTTATGACTTAACTTTCTGATCATCCCATATGAATGGAACCAGTGACAGGATTACTCACATACTTATAATTCTTTTTCTCATTGTTGTATAGATGATGGTGGCGGAATGGACCCAGACAAAATGCGGCAGTGCATGTCCTTGGGTTATTCAGTCAAGAGCAAAGTTGCAAGTACAATTGGGCAATGTAAGTTTGGAAGAACAAACTATTTACATATTTTAGTTTGTTCATTAAATCTACGTTTCACTATGTTGGACAAGCTGTGATACATCCAACTTACTTTGCTCTGTGCAGATGGAAATGGTTTCAAGACAAGTACAATGAGACTTGGTGCTGATGTTTTAGTCTTCTCTCGTAGTGGTGGAAAAGATGGCAAAAGGTTGTGTTCCACTTTATCTTGATTACAAAAACAACAATAATCATTTTAGAAGATGTTTGCTATCATGAATATGGTTTAGCATTTCCAAACAACCAAAATATCTTTGGATAGCAAGGCTACCAAAAAGCCTGTTTAGTTTATTAATCTTGAAAGCACCAAATTGGATCTCTTCAATTTAGCTAGCAGCCCAAGATTAAGTTCTCCCGGTGTAATACATGGTTATGAATTTGACTTGAAATCTGCAATGCATGGCTATTGCGTTCTGAAAATTATATTCTTTTATCACTTGTAGTGATCATGGTCTCTCTTCGTTCCTAAATACAAGTTTTTGGTTAGTGCGTAGTCAGATTTCACATATTTGACTAATATTTGCAATCTTGCATATAGAATTAACTAGATTGGCTATATCAAAATGGCATCACTAATCCACAAATTTGATCGTCAAAAGTACTATCATGAATTATATTATACTTTTATAATTTTGTCAACACAATATGAAAATGATTATGGATCAAGAGCCAGTGGTTAAATCGTCAAAGTTTTGAAAGTAGTATCATGCATTATATTATACTTTTATAATCAACACAATATGAAAAGGAATAAAGGATTATGGATCAGAGTCGGTGGTCAAATCATCAAAGTTTTGTGAACGTACTATTACACAGTTACATGTGACATTTCTTTTCATTATAGGTTTGTAGTTTTATACTTCTGTACATTTTGAGTTATTTTCGTTTATTAAGAAACTGAGACCTTTTACTCGTTTTGGCATGAAGACCTACTCAAAGCATTGGCATGCTATCCTATACCTTTCTGAGGAGCACAAACAAAGAGGATATCGTTGTTCCAATGGTAGGATTCTTTTGTTGGTGATTTTCATTAGTTTTAAAATACCAATTTTCTATTTGTGTTTTATTTTTCCTCTCATATACTAATACCTTTATTTTTACCATCCACCCAAAGTACCCATTCTCATCTTTCCAGAATAATTATGGGAGGATACCATAGTTGTTTCCTCTCATACCTTCTCAATTTTGCCAACTCATTATCCTCGTGCAAGTTAAAATAAGGATATTCTCTAAGAAGAGTAATTTTCTCGATACCGGCTATGTCATCTATCTAATGTCTATACTATGACAATGTTTATGCAAAATCTGCAGATTGATTACGAAAATAAACAAGGTTGGAAAAGAAAGTTGCGGACTACATTTGCTGATTGGAATACATGCTTACAGACTATCATTACTTGGTCTCCATATTCAACTGAAGCAGAACTACTTGAACAGGTATAACTTATGCAAGATCTAACACATATGTATTTCTACCGTAACTGTCAATGTGACCATTGTTTCAGTCACTTGAAGCATCATTTTTTCATGATGGTTACTTTTTTACTTTCGAAAGAAAAGGCATTTGTGGACAATTTGTAAACTACATAAACAAATGTAGTGGTTGCATATCGGACAATGAAAGAGGTAGTTTCTTATTTATGACAAAACTGAGCAAAAAAGAATAGACTAATCACTAATATAAATAACTGTTCATATGACTTGGAGTTGTATATTTTGTGTTCCTTTGTTAAAAACGAAAATATTTTTCTGGCATAGCAAAGTTTTATTGGAAGCCTCAAATATTTCCAAATTCACGTTCCAAATTGCTGTGTATTATTGCAGTTTAGTTCCATAAAGGAACAAGGGACTCGAATTATTATTTACAATCTCTGGGAGGATGATGAAGGAGAGTTAGAGCTTGATTTTGATGCTGACATACATGTAAGTTCAATTATTAACACTGCCACCAGGCCCGCCATATATTAGTTAGGCAGCTAGTATGATTTCTAATGATATTGGGATTGCAGGATATTCAAATCAGAGGTGCTAATCGTGATGAGAAAAATATCCAGATGGCTAAGAAGTTTCCAAACTCCAAACATTTCCTGACTTATAAGCATTCACTAAGGGTAATTCTTGATATGTGCTCTGATAGTGTAAACTTTGTTTAGTATGCACACGTCATAATATGTCTGTGAGGTGCATTTTGCATGGATTCCATTATATGCACAACAGTTGTGCTGTCAATGATTGTTAAAGGCATACATAAACTATGAAAACTTAAATGTTCTCAGTTTAAATTTATATTACCAATTACTCTTCCCATGCATCTCATCCTTTATGATTAGAATCGTAAGCATGTGGTCGTCACTAGTTAATGTGCTTAGTGCATGCCATTCATTGTAGGATAATTGGAGGGCAGAAACAATGCCTTCCGGTAGTATCTGAACTTACTGAAATCAACAAGATTATTTTTTTAAAACTGAAATTGCACAAGCATTGTGAGATCTAGTTGTAGATTTGCGTTTCTTTTGGACCTTTTTGATAGGGCTAGGAGTACCTAATGCTGGTAAAACTTTCTGTTTGTTATATAGAACTAATTTCCAAGTGACGCCTCTGTCAGTTTTTATAAGCTACTCCCTCCATCCAAAAATCTCCTACGTATTATATTTTCTATTTTTTCCAAAAAAGTTATGCGTATTTGTAGTTTACATACATGCAAGTCTTGAATGAGCAGTAATACCGTTTCGTTTAGCGGCTAGATTAAATTAACGTCACGTGATCCGAGCAGACATAGCTTAATTAGTATTGCACGCAGCCTCAGCCATAGCTTAATTAGTCTTGCATACAACCTCGTACCGCACGAATTCAACCAGCTAGCCATGCAAGTCTTGAATGAGTAGTAATACTGTTTCGTTTAGTGGCTAGTTTGCTTTTTTTCTTGGTCTTGATGAAAAAAGTAATACGAAGGAGATTTTTGGATGGAGGGAGTACAATTTATTCCTTATCTATTGTTTTGTTCCATATCTGCTGGTCCAGTTAGGTAGGCAGTCATGCAGCTAGATGTACATGCTGAGAATGGCTTGTCTAATCTTTCTGTGCAGAGCTATGCATCCATTCTGTATCTCCGAGTTCCAAGTTTTTTCCAAATGATTTTACGTGGAAAAGAGATTGAGCACCATAATATTGTGACTGACATGATGCTGAAGAAAGAGGTGAAATACAAGCCGGTTGCACCTAATGGACTTCCAAAGGATTCAAATGTTAAGATCTGTAACCTATGTCCTCATAACTCTTTCCTGAATACTGTGGATGTACCAATAGCTCTTTGCTGATCAAAATTTTCTTTATCTCAGATGGTAGCTGACGTGACAATTGGCTTTGTAAAAGATGCAAAACATCATATTGATGTTCAAGGATTTAATGTATACCACAAGAATCGTCTAATAAAGGTATCATTGTTGTCATTTTTTATTCCTTATCTGTTGTAAGAGTCCTTTTGGGGCTGACCATTTAAGTCCATTTGTTTTTACAACCAAGTCTGTAATTATGAGAAAATCTATCTATGCCATTGAATTTGTTAAGGTTCTATAATTTGCTACTGATTTCGAGTTCCACTCTAATATCGCTTGTTTAACTTCTATTCTATGCCATCCCCAATTCCCCATGTAGTGGACATCAATTATCAATGGGGATCCAGTAGCCCAAAGGAAAGATTGATTTACCCTCATTTTGTATAGGAAGAATTATGTCAAAAAAGATTGGACAGTACAAAGAGACACGTTTTGCACAATTTCGATATCAGAAATGTTAGTTTTGATGAGTCTGTTTTGGGTACCCACCTGTTATGGGGCTGTAGCGATTTTTTTGTTCCCAAACACTGAACACCACCCTTCAACAGTGTGCCTTACATGGTGCAAAGAAGTGAAGAACAATACTAGGTACAATTGGAGCTCAACAATGGCATGAAAGGAAAATTCTCTTTGAGGGATGTAACACTACAAACCAAGGGTAGATTGGCCTTTTTCTATGGAATAACATACTAACATAGCTCCTTTGATGGCCACTTGACGAGGATGTCATAGAATGGAAGCTAAGGGAAAAATGATGGTATAAAGTAGAACACAACAAAATCGGTGGCAACTGTCAAATTGTAGAATTGTGACAAAGTCGATACGGCCACTTGACGGGGATGTCAGAGAATGGAAGCTAAGGGAAAAGTGATGGTATAGAGTAGAACACAACAAAATCGATGGCAAACTGTAGAATTGTGACAAAGGTGATGGTATGCAGTAGAATTTTATACGGCGTCTCAGACTTCTCACTTATTGGTAGCCAATTAATGGCTTAGTGGTACTAGTTTAGTTTGTCAAACATGCATTTGTAAGTGTCATCGTAGGTAGCCATCTAACCAGCCTAAGTGGCAGCTAGGATTCAGTTGCCACCTTCTATCTATGCCCTGCCCTTTGAATCAGGTGACTAGTAACAGACACTAGGCACTAGGTGCTGGTTTGTCACCTGCATAAACACTAACATTTATGCTTGGTTAATACCACTTTTTTGTAACACTTATAGTTGGCTAGTATTGTTTCTTTCTTTGGGCTGTTGTTAATCTTTCACTTCAGAAAATACTTTTACTGCTTGGCTTCAGTGAATGGTATCAGAATTGATCTTTTGGAATGCTTCTTTGAGTTACATTATGGATTGTTTTGTTAAAATATGTATATTTTATTTGTTTCTTTCAGCCTTTCTGGAGAGTGTGGACTGCTGCTGGAAGTGGTGGGCGTGGTGTCATAGGTCCGTCATTATGTGGATTGGTTTATTTTAGTTTTGACTTCTGGTTCTAAGAATTATCAACTTACTCTGCAGGTGTACTGGAGGCTAACTTTATAGAGCCAGCTCATGATAAGCAAGACTTTGAGCGAACAACTCTACTAGCAAGACTTGAAGCACGATTAGTTCACATGCAGAAGGATTATTGGTTCATTTAAATATAATCTTTCTTCATTCACTTTTGTGATCACTTAGGACAATCAGTTTTATTTTAGGCTTCTCTTTGGTTTACCAATAAGTTTGAAGTATGATTGTAATTTTACTCTCCATCTCGTTACCTCTCGCAGGTCAGGAAATGCTCATCGAATTGGATATGCTGGGACACACACCGGCAGATACAATGAAACAGAAGGTAAATAAATGATAAGATTGTTTGACTCTGTACGGCTTGTTAATATTTTTAAGATATTATATTTTAATATATTAGTTAGTCATTTTTTTATATTTAGTTAACTAATGCATACCTAGAGAGGGGCTAGTGTAACAAAAGCTTCTAGAGTAGCACAGTTAGCTAAAGACATTCTTTATCACATTGTAAGTTTGTGTTTCGTTCCTTTTTGGCTCTCAATCAGTCTGGGTAGTTTGTCACATGATTTCAATTGGATATATCAATATCATAGATTCATAGTTATTTAAGGCGGTAAGGTTTGGCTAGGCGGCCAACTACATTTTTACCTTTTTAAGCGGTAAGGTGTAAGGCAAGGCGACGCCTTACTCACATAGAAAATATAGGAAAACTAATATCAAATTCCAAATAGCAATAGCAATATAGCGTTGTAAAAGTAGAAAAACACCAAATATCAATAGAAATAGAAATAATTTCTTATATGCCACTGAAAAGTTCACTCATTTTCTTATTTGTCACTTGCTCTCCTGATCCCACATGTTAGTGAGAGAGGAAGTGGTAAATAAGGAATCGCGTGAACTTTCAGTGACATATAAAGAAATTTCCCTAATAGAATTATAGCAATCTAGCACAATAAAAAGTAGAAAATAGTTCAACGCACCATCTCTCCCACAAGTTTGCCAGCCACTGTCCCCACTCAACACGTCCTCCCTCTCACACCTCCTGGCCACGTGGCCACGTCCTCCTTCGTGGCTCGCGCACTGCTGCAAATTAGATAAGTTGAATCAACAGGATTTCACTTAAGTGTCCAATCCAACTATACAAATTAGATAAGTTCTCCAGTGAGTTCTCTTTCTTCTGCTGAAACTAAACTTTCCTGATTTTGTACTAATAAAAAATGAAAATTTACAAAATGGACACATTGCGGGCAGCACCTACCCGTGGAGGTTCTGTGGCACAACCTATCTTGGTGTACCTCAAGATAGCATTTTACTTTTTTACTAATAAACTGGAAAAATCTTACCAGAAAAGAAATCAGACGGGGAATTTATAACTTAAGAGTTTATACTCTGTCAAGTGAGACACATAGCACATGAAACATGGCCACGAAGGTGCTCTGCACAACTTTTATGTTCACTAATTCACCAATCATAAATTTCTTGTTTGATGTCAAGAACATAGTTTACTTCAGAAATTTATGTGATCTGGATATGGACAAGCTTTAGTCTATTGAAAATCTGTTAGGAATCAGGTCTTTTTTCTTGATTGTATCACTTTCAAGTGGTGTTCCAACAGAAGATGTAAAACAAAGTTAAACTGTCCTGAAACATGTCACAGATGCTAAGTAAGAACGGAACTTCAGACTATCAGTTATATGTCCCTAATCTAGCAGCCAGGTGTTAGCATCTCCAAGGGACTCTGTAAATCTCACTCCCTGAATCTTCATATAGGGAGCTTTCTAAAAATATCCTCTCCCTATATTTCTTTGCTCTCCACCTACCCGCTATATTCTACGCTCATATTTTAGGGACCTCTCTAAATGTAGGGAGGATAGAGCTAATTATAGGGATCCCCTAAATTTGGAAAGTGAGATAGTCTTTGTTGGAGCAATTTTTTTTATAGAATTGTTAAATTTTAACTATCGGGAGTGGGATAGGGAGTGTCATGGGCTAGGGTTTTGGGCCAGGGCCTAGCCCATGACACGGGAACACTACCCACGCGGTACTGTTCACGTGAACAGTACCCGCCCCGGGACTTTAGTAGAATTAGGGTTTAGGTTTATGGTTCGGAGTCCTATTTCCTTAAGAGTAGCTAGGAGGTTAGTTGGATGTATTATAAATATGGTCATAGACCAAAGAAATAAAGGTAGTCAAGAATTAGATCAAAGAAGGCCAGGTTGGAGCCCTACCTCACCGGCGTGGAGGCTACCGCGCCGATGAGGCTAGGGGCCAATTCCGACCGTGTATTCTAGAAATTCCGCTGCACGTGACAACTTGGTTACTGCATGTGCCAACTTGGTATCAGAGTTCACTTTCCTCGACTGCTCTTGCTGCCCGTCATCGATGGCGACTGACGGCTCAGCCCCTACGTCGCCACCGGTAGGGGACGTCCTCCGGGAGGTTCTCTAGGGGATACGGGACCTCCGTCGCGACCTTTAGGAGGAATGGGTGATGAACATGGCGCGTGAGATTCTATGAGAGATACGGGACCTCCGTCGTGACCTCTAGGCGCACAATTTCGCCATCCGTCGGCTCGAGCTAGGGCAAGGCAGGGTGCTACTGGCCGGGACATCGCGCACGGGGAGTCAGGGCAGCCCACGACACGGGATGCCACCGCCACCTCCTGCCGACCCACCCCTGTCCGGCCGCGCTAATGATTCCGCCTCACCTGTTGCCGCTTCACCAAACCCACCGCCACAAATTATAGATTGCTCGGGTACGTCCCCGTCCATGGCGTCACCATCTTCTGCGCCAGATGACGACGTCAAGGCCTCGGCTTCTTTGACTGCTCCGGTGGAGTTGTTGCCCCGGCAAGTTTCAGCGCTAGAATCCTTCCCTAACTGCCTGGACAGTCTGTTGGATAAGGTATAGGCTCTGCAAGCCTCTAATTTTGAGAAAGTCCAAGAGGATTGCGCGAAGAATCAGACATGGCAAGGCCGATCAGATCAAGGTGTGCCGCCCACATCATGGGTCCCCCACGACGAGTTCATGCGGCGACACCACGCTATCCAGCTCGAGGACGAGCTGCTTTTCAATGGCGGGGGAGATGTCAGGTGCGGGTAGGCTGGGCCATGGCTTGGAGTTGTCCTGTCTCTATGAGGGATGGGATGGGGTCCACCTCGACCTCGAGCTAGGATTAGAATTCTTTGTCAGAATAACAAGCCGAGATGTAATAGGCTTGAGTCTTATTCGTGTTAGGTGTTGGGTTAGGTTTAATGTCGTCTGGCAGCTTGAAGGCGGGCTACTCAAAAAGAGGGGTGTAGATGTCATAGGCTAGGGTTTTGGGCCAGGGCCTAGCCCATGACGCATGAACACTACCCGTGCGGTATTATGCAATTCTTCTATCTGCTTGTGAGCATATCTTTCCTTGGCATCTCCCTAATCTGGGTCCTGCCTATTGATCATAGACGGCAGCGGCAGCGGCGCATTTCATTGTTTGCTTTCCATGTGACGGGACCACCCTAGTGAGTGCCTGGTCAAGCTACTAGAGGATATACCCATGCCAGCATCTCCACTTCTTCCATTCAATATATATTGATATATATAACTACTTCATTTCTTCATCAATTTGAGAACCTAGCCCTATCTATCCTAGCCGGGTATCTAAACAGCCATCCTGGATTGACGGGGTGAGCAGCAAGCGGGGGGAGTCTTTTTAAGTACAAGAACGTTGGGGTGGTTGAAAACTAAGCGATAATGGTTTTGTGAAATCTTCTAATATGTTAATTGGATAATAAGCTCATGAGCTTGGTCTTACTTCACCCTAAATGAAAGAAGACTTCCATATCCAAGTTTAGCTCAGACCTAGCTGCCTTCTTTTTGGGCGTGAAGCAGTGTCAAACCAAAATACCCAATAAGCATAAGCATTAGCTCTCCCTGAAAAGGAGGTGATCCAGCCGCACCTTCCAGTACGGCTACCTTGTTACGACTTCACTCCAGTCGCAAGCCTAGCCTTAGGCATCCCCCTCACATTAACCTGTCAATTTTGGATCCAATTCGGGGTTCACGTGAATAGTACCCGCCCGAGACTAGTAGAATTAGGGTTTAGGTTTATGGTTCGGAGTCCTATTTCCTTAAGAGTAGCTAGGAGGTTAGTTGGATATATTGTAAATATGGCCCTAGGCCAAAGAAATAAAGGTAGTCAAGAATTAGATCAAAGAAGGCCGGGTTGGAGCCCTACCTCGTTGGCGCGGAGGCTGCCGCGCTGATGAGGCTAGGGGCCAATTCTGGCCGTGTATTCCAGAAATTCCGCTGCACGTGACAACTTGGTTGCTGCACGTGACAGGGAGTCCCTTGGAGATGCCTAATTCTACACTGACTGCTGCAGCCCATCATTACAAGTTTATCATCACTAGCCTTTTGGGCCAATAAAGGATTTTATCACTAGCCTTGTGTTTTATATATGTATTGCATAGGCATGAACTGAGACACACAATCAAACTTCTCTGCCTTCAATCACTAATATCTAAAAATGTTATGTAAGTTGGGCATTTGATAATGGTAACATTAAATTTCTCATGAAAAATGGTCATAATGTAATTTTTTATATTTTACACTCTATCTCAAAAGCGATGTTCAGAGGTGCATCTTCGAAGAATGTGTCATTCCAAATGTCATGTTATTTTAAACTCTATCTCAAAAGCGATGGTCAAAGGTGCATCATATAGTTGGTTGGTCTCTTTCAAAAGTGAGTGTGGAGCTTTGTTTGCTTTGTTGTAGCATAACTTCAATTGTAGCTATTACTTGACCAATATTGCCTTCTTTGGACAGGGAACTCCCCTGAAGTTACCCAAAGTGCACAGCCATCACCTTATCATACTGGGAAAGATTATGGAATATCGAATAAAAAAGATGCGAAAGCAAGCACATCATTTCATACTGGGAAAGATTATGGAATATCGAATAAAAAAGATGCGAAAGCAAGCACATCATTTCATATTCAGCGAAGAGCTGAGAAGTCTGGAAAGACTAAACAATCTGCGAGATCAATAATGAATGGGCTATCAGATACAAGCGGTGAAAGTGATTCTGAGTTTGTGCGCACCCCACCTTCAGCTTCAAGATCTCATGTCCTGAACGCGCGTCGAAAATTTTTCCAGAATGGAAGTAGTTTGTCAAAACCTGCATCCAATGGACTGACAGAAAGAGAGAGAAACAGAACTGCTTCCCATGCTATGGTAATTTTGTTCTCCCTCCGAATTCAGAATATACTGTTGAACTTTTTATTTGCCCTATATTTAGCTACATACTATTTGCTGCTTATAACTAGGCCATGCCATGCTAGAGAGACCATCCTACCCAATCTACAGTTCTACACCAAAAACTCATTTTGTTTCATGACAGTCATGCAGATTTGAAGAGTCTTCTTTTAGTAATTAGTAATTAAGCTTCTTAATCTTAAACAGCATGTAGTGGTATCCTGTTATGTTAGCTTTGAGGTGATGGTGAGCTTTATCCTCTGTGATTTATAGCAAGTGCTCCATCCTATTTGTCATTTGCGTTTAGCATTACTCTTAGAGAAAATTCTGTATATGCCATTGAAAGTTCATCGGTTCCCATATATGCCACTGAAAATTTGTTGTTCCTATATATATCATTGCTTCAATTTTTTTTGTCCATATATACTATTGCCATTAGTTTTAACGTTAGTTTTTTCTAAATACTAAAATTGCCCTCAGCTCATAAAGCTAGCTAGCTTGCTTTGATCTCAGTTGGTCTCAGTTGCGCTGGATTGAATGAGTGATTGGTATACGCATATCGACCAGAGCGAGTGCTAGCTGATTATAGAGTTTAAATCATCCTTGATTTTTAGTGAGCTAAGGGTAGTTTTGGTATTTAGAAAAAACTAACGTTGATTAACGTTGAAACTAACGACAATGGCATATATGGACACAAAAAATTGAAGCAGTGTCATATGTGGGAACAACAAATTTTTAATAGCATATATGAGAACCGGTGAATTTTCAGTGGTATATATGGAATTTTCTCCTACTTTTAACCACGTCTAGGTAAACGTGGGGTTTGTTTTGCTCTTGGTGATTTAAATCGAAGAATGTAAGTGTTATAAGCTGAGAATCTTGTAGGAGCAACAGTCTCATGGTTGACTGCGAGATTATTGTACTAAGCTAATCGTTCTGCCATAAAATTGTAAAAGCTGGTAGAAAAACCTTGAGTAAGCACTTCCTTTCCTCCAAAATGACAGTTACTTTAAAACTTTAGTTAAGAGTCATTACAGAGTATAAATTAATGCCAAATCAAAAACAATTTGCTGATTATCATTCAAAATTACAATGTTTACCTCATTTATATCTATATAATGCACCTTTAACATGCTTTATGTAAAATCTCTAATTACCAGTGTACGAAAGAGGCCTCCATATATTGTATGTGGTTGTCATTGAAGTTTATCTGGTTGATGTTTGCTCCACAGGGACTTAATGCAACAAGTAACAAGGAACATACTATTGATGACCGTGAGGCTATTATCAAGCAACTGAGGGATGAAAACTCATCATTGAAAGAAAGGTAATTATATGGCATGCTTCAACTTCTATTTTTTGTGTCACTATTAGACATGAAATAACAGTTACTGGATGTGGCTGAATCAATGATTAATAAGTATTATTACTATTAAAGGTGTACCTTTTCACATCAAACTGTTCTTGTCTCTATTACACAAATATTTTATGCCCAGTTTTTTTTTAAATTTCCAGCCACAATTTACTAAAATGAAACATGATTAAATCTAGAACATCAACAACTCAAGATATGCATATCAGGGAGGATGGGCTGAGTATTGAGGGTAATGAGTATAGATCCATGTATGTATGCACATGCATACATACTAATATTTTTCTGAAAAAGAAATGGTGGTATGGTTGTACAATTTTCCTCTGCCCAATTCTTGAGGATCCCAATGTAATAAACTTAGGTAAACCTGTTTGTTGATGGACTACTCCTATGGGTGGTTTGTGGCATTAGCTGTTAGACAGCGCAGTCTTTCTCAAAAAATCATTCAAGTTATTTCATGAGTACCAAGTTATTGTGGCCCTAACTCAGTCTAAAACCAGCAAACCACACAAACATAGGCTAGAAACCACTCAAACTATGTATATGCTATACTACATTCTGCATGATCTGACCATTTGGATCCATCTATCCTGAGCATTTGAATATGATTTGCTGTTCTTGTTTTTCTTTGTGGAAATAGCAATATATATATATATATATTATATTTGCAATTTGTAATGATATGGAGTTTTATCTTTAGATTGTTATAAAATGCCTTGCTCCGTGTGCTGCTCTTTCCCCAGGTTACAGAGGGTGGAAGAATCGTTGTCACAGGAGTTGGTGCTTGAACGTGATAAGAACAAGTCATTGACAGAGAGGGTATGCACTTATGTCTTTACCTGTAGATTGTCGATATCTGAACTCTAATGATTTTTTTGGCCTGCAATTTTTCTTTTTTATTCCATATCAACCCATGTTACAGGGTTGAAGCCACAATTTCATCAAACCTAGGGCTCAACAATATAATTTACATTGAAACATCAAAATTTTCATAATTTTTAATTAAATTTTAAGAGTGATTAAGGAGACAAGCCTGGGGTTTAAGCCCTAATTGCCCTAGGCTTGTCTCTGCCACTACATGTTACGCCATCTCAGTTCTGAAATTTGAAGTGAAACTATTTGAACAATTCGATATTATTAAAAACAATAGAAAAAACAAACTATGATGCATTGAACTCCAAATTCATATTTGAGTAAAGTTCACAAAACTACAGGTATTTTGACGAAATTATCACAAAACTACAGATTTAAGGTGCCATATCACAAAACTACAGATTTAACACCCCCCCTGTGTTGTTAAACTACAGATTTAGCAACAAACTTATCACAAAGCTACATATTTTCGAGTTTAGAATCTGAGAACAAATTATGATAGTGTAGTTTTGTGATAAGATTATCATGTTCTAACCTCTAAGATATGTAGTTTTGTGATAAATTTGTTGCTAAATCTGTAGTTTTGTGATAAGTTTGTTGCTAAATCTGTAGTTTTATGAAATTTACTCATAAATTTAAGGCACGGTATCGTAAAACTACAGATTTAGCAACAGGATTATCACGAAACTACAGCTTGAGTTAGAGAATGTAGAATGTAGTATGTCATACATCATTCTTGGCATTCTGCATGATTTAACTATGCTATACTACATTCAGCGATGCCAAATTTTGGCATGGTTTGTTTGAGCTAGAAATCAAACATCCCCTTAGATTCTAGCATCTAAAATGTGCAATTTTGTGATGAATTCATTGCTAAATCTGTAGTTTTCTGATACCATAGCTTAAATCTGTTGTTTTGTATTATAGCGGCTTAAATCTGTAGTTTTGTGATAATTTTGTCAAAATACCTGCGATTTTGTGAAGTTTACTCAATATTTTCTTCCAGTGATAGCAAAGACGAGTTTGTCTAAGTACTTGTTGCAATGCTTTGCATTTTCCCATTTATGGATTGTTTGAAATACACAATTTGTAATACGGAGGAATTATGTTGTCTAATTATGTAAACGCAGGATTTGATGCCATTTTGTTGTTTTTTATTTTAGTGGAACTAAGCTTTCACTGTTTCATACTTGTGCATTTTTACAGACGCTTGGATGCTATGGACTTGTAATTTGTCGCTCACTTTATCACAAAACTAGCAATGCACAATGCAGGCTCAAACTGTCAACTGATTATTAACCTCTGCATTATGCCCACCCATGGCATAACCAGTTTTTATACTGATATGGCTATGAACAATCACATTTACCACGTTTTCGTCCCAATAATGCACTGCAATCTTTGTATAATTTAGATTGCTGATCCCTACCCACCGTTTCCATTTTCCAGCTGGAGGATGCACAGAGGCAAGTAGAAACTTCAAACAAGGAACAAGAAGCATTGATTGATATCTTCTCAGAAGAAAGAAGTCGCCGAGACCTAGAAGAGGAAGATCTGAGAAAGAAGCTAAAGGTGAGTGTTAAGACTGAGCAACTTACGTTGGTACTAAATTTCAGTATCACACAGCTTGGTCACTCTTGATATGCAATTCAATTTGCTCTCTTTGCCAGGAGGCATCTTCCACCATACAAGACTTGAAGGAGCAATTACACGCTGCCAGAAAAGGCCGCAAGGTTTGAGAAAAAAATAGCACTTCTTGCTACCACTTCACTAACGGGAGGACTTGCACTTGTTCATTTCACGCTCTTTAGGGCATTGCAGTTGCCTTTTTGGTTCCACTGACGTGAAGAATTCCAGCCATTGTGTAGCGCGCTGTAGGCCATTCCACCTCTGTTTAGAGTAGCCAACTAGTTGCATCGTCGCATTCCAGATCACTTCCAGCATTTCGTGTGTAGGCAAGGGATGACCGATAAAGGTTACCTCTAGTGATCGGTATGTGATTTTGTATATAACCACTTGCTTTAGTGAACTCATCTCGTTCAAGTTTGACTTGTGTCAGATTGCTTGTTTCATCTGTTACGTCTCGAGTCTGACAGTGAAACGAAGGGTAGGCTATCCAGACACTAAATATGGTGCTGCCGTTGGATCGTCGGCAACCTGACTGAAATATGGTGTTGCCGACAAACAAGCCTTTTGGACAAAATAGGATAGACAAAGATAAAGAGAGAGCAAAATCGAAAAACTCTGCACAACATAACTTCATGAAGCCATGGGAGACAAACTCTATATTACCTAATTAGCTTGTTTGGTTGGCTCAAGTAAATTAACGTTAATAAAATTAATTATAGTATCAGGTGTTGTTTGGTTGGCTCAAGTAAAATAATGTTAATAAAATTAATTATAGTATTAAGTGATAATAATATATCAGATTACTAGATTTATTTGGTTGTCAAGTGTAATGTATTTTATTTACATTACATGTTTGGTTCCATTGCAGTTGATTAATCCTAGGTCCATTATAACTTCAACTTGTTTTTCAAAAGCCTAGTCAGCACAATCCAATAGCCTATGGAAAAAGAAACCCTAGCACTTGCAGCTTGGCTTCAGGCTCCAGTTGCACGCCCGCACAGCCAGGCACTATACTGCCCACACTCGTCTCGCTTGATCGTCACCGCCCTGCCATCGGTGCCCCTCGCCCCCTGCCCATGTCGCGCCGCCTCACCCTCGCTCACCTCGTATTGGCTCACTCGCCTGCGGCCAACGGTGCCTTGGCGGCTCAGCCCCCACGCCCTCTGTGGCTAGGTGTCCACCTCGTGTCATGTCGATACCCTTGTCACCCTGCGTCCTGGTACCCCTTATGGCTCTGATGAGGTGACGCCTTGTCGTCCCGATTCGGTGAACGCCGTGAATCACGAGTACACAACATCGACGGGACGCCTTGTCGCCCCGATCCGGTGAACGCCATGAATCACGAGTATACAACATCGACACACCGCACACCACTCGTGGCATGCACAGGAGGATTCGAGTGGCAATGGAAACTGTGCGTGAGGAGGGCTGCTCGCAGCGTGCGCAGGAGGATCCAAACGGCGATGGCGGCGCGCGTAGGAGTGAAGAGCGCCGAGCAAGGAAGAGACGTGTTCACAAGAAAGAGGCGTGCGCAGGAGGAGGTGATTTGGGTTGTAACGATAAGAGTTTTCACTACATTTGGATTGTAATCGTTTTTCTATAGGCTCGATAATAATCTTCTCGTATTTGATTACAATATAGTCTAAATAAATGTGGATAGCGTTTTTTCTAATCTAGTAATATGACATGAACTAAAATTGGTCCAACCAAACACCTTCTAAGAATCTTGGTGAGGCCTATATAGAGGAAATGCCTACTTTTGGCCTTTTATCCTTTTCAAAGTCTGTCCGTCTTGGTTCTTGATTTTTAAAATGTCATCGGTTTTATACTGCAGACTCCATGATATATAATTTAGCGTAGTATTTATATGGATTAATTGTTTCTGTGCCACCATTATTCTTCAAGTTTCGTGTCGTGTCATTACAATTCAGCTATTTGTCAGTATGTTATTACTATTCTGTAATACTTATTGTCGTGTCATTTTCTATACTCTAGGCGCATACAGGCCCACCTGCAGTACCGATTTTTCTGTAATGACCATCGTGCCCCTGCTGTTCAATAGTTGTCTCCTCCTATCCGTAACGACCAAGCCACTGCCTCCCTCTCCTCTCCTCGTGCACCGACCTGCACGAATGGCGCTGCGCCAAGCATCGGCCGCATGGAGGGAGAGGTTAGTACCGCGCGCCTCGACGCCAGTGAGCAGGCAGCAGGAGCCACCTCCCCGTGCGCCGTTGCGCCTCAACGGCGTCGAGCTGGTGCAACACGCCCGCTCCATCCTCGTTGACTCCGCCCGCCGCCACATGGAGCTGGACGTTGCCATGGAGATCGTCGGTGAGGCCGTCATGTTCCTTTGGTGCCACTCAGATCCACGTCGATCGCATCCTTCCACCTAGCTTCTCGGCAACGTGGGCTGTGGGGGCAGGAACCGAGGCACCGTCGCTAGTCTCCACTGCGGCACGTCATCTCCCCCGGGCACCGCTGCCAGCCTGCCACAGCCAGTCTCCATTGCAGCCCGCGCGGTCCCTCCTGCTGTTTGTGCCATTGGTGCTGCTCGTCGTGCTGCTACTCGCAGCCTCACTGAACTCATCCGTCTTTCGCCACTCCTCGTCCTGCTTCTTCCCAAGCTTGTTCGTCTTCTTCTTGCTGGCAACGATGGCAGGAGGCTTGGGCAACACCTTCTTCCTATCGACGGAGATCGGCTGGAAGGCGGAGGAGGGAGAGGCAGTGGCAGAGCGGGTGTGCACCCTTGACGGGGAGCTCCTGGCGAACGACAAGTAGAGCCGGTGGAGATACTGGTACTACCCTTGACCGTGGTGGTGCACTGGTGCCCTTAGAACAGCGGCAACGGCGTCCCAGATAGGCTGCTGACCGTTGCGCGCAGGGCAAGAATGGCAATATGGAAAAAATGGCATGCTAGTAAGTACTGCAGAATAGTAATGTCGTCCTAATAAATAGTTGAATTATAATAACATGACGCAAAACTTAAAGACTAACGGTGACACGAAACAATTAACCTTATTTTATTGATTTTAGAAAAGTTGATCGAGTCAATGTGAAAAATATTGAGGACTACCGAAATAGGCCTTACCTTTTTGACATCTAAACCAGCTTGGGAGCACTGCACTTTTGTCAACGGGCCTATCGACTCTTGTTAGGGTTTATTTGGTATCGCTTCGAATTTTGATTCTGTTAATTCTAATTTCTGATTTTCATAGAAATGATTCTGTAATGAATCAAATTTAGCCATAAAATTATTTGGTCGTGTGACTAGATCTTAATTTTATAAGAAAGAATAGTGGTCTAAATTGACCTTTATACCCATATGTTTGGGTTGTATTATATATGTGATGTCTTGTATTGAATTATCTAGCATATTACTTGTATTGTATTGTGTGCTAGTATATTTTAATTACATATAAATATTCTTCTGAACTGTTATGGGTTTTCTTAATTTCTATTAGTCTGATTCTCGTGAGAAATAAGGTTTCACCTGATTCTCTTTTACAATAAAAAATAGAATCAATTCTTCTAAATTGTTGCACAATCATTTCTGTTTTGTACAGATTTTAAAGATTCTCTAGAGAATAGACCCCAAAAATTTCTAGCAAACGGAACTTTTATTATTGCTTCAGATTCGCTCTTTCAAACATACGCCAGCTGGAGTGATTGAAATAGCGGCCATGTACCCTCTTCGATGAGGGTATATTGCAGATGGGAGTGGAGTGGCCGCAACAGCTACCTACTGCTCTCACTCCAGCTCTCTGTCATCGACGCGATGATGAATTGATGATCGCACGCAAGGCGAGCGTCCTCTACCAAAGAAACTATGACACCCTCACTTAGAGGTATTAGAACAGGATAGTGGTTGATGTAAGATAAGAACAAAATTAAATAGGATAGGGGCATACTTTATTTCTTAAATACTTACTATTGTACTATTGAGATAAAGTTAATAAATTAATGCGGAGAATAAAATACCAAAATATCACTCGTTAACAAGAAAGTGGTATTGTAAATTGATATGAAAAAGATAGATGATATTGAAGAAAATAAACTTATTTGTGAACCAAGGATAACAAAATAAAAATAAAATCTTTTTCGATAAAGTTGAGTACATATAAGTAATTCTTTTTTATAGAGGGAATATTTCAACAAAACAAATTGCGTCTTTTCTCATCAATTTAAACATGTTTGATTAAACTAACTGGTTAATGTTACTTAAATATCAAATTAACTTGAGATAAATCCTCATATCTTATTATAATTTTTAATAATTTTAAAAAAATATCACTATTAGTAATGTGATAACACAATGACATATCTATGATATATTTTTAATCCGTAAAAATTACAATAACATATTTCTAACTAGCCCAATTAACTTAGCGTTGAAATTATATGTGCGCTGCCATGAACGTCCTTGTCAGTTGTCACTGCACTCATCACACTTAATCGCCATTATCCCCAAGCAATTCCAACCTAATCACTAACGCAACCACGCAAGCAACTCAACTCTAAGCACCACTTGACTATAAATTACCCTCACAGCCAAACCTACACCAAAAAAGAAAATATCCAACCCGACCAATCAAACATGGCGCGCCTCCGCCTCCGCCTCCTCGCGATCGTCGCCGGCGCGCTCCTCCTCCTGGCCACCGCCGCGGCCGCGCTGTCCACGGCGGAGGAGGAGTTCGAGGAGGACCCTCTCATCGAGCAGGTGGTCGGGGAGGACGACGAACTGGGTGAGCTGAACGCCGAGGCCCACTTCGCGGGCTTCGAGCGGCGGTTCGGCAAGTCGTACCGGGACGCCGACGAGCGCGCGTACCGGCTGTCCGTGTTCAGGGCCAACCTCCGCCGCGCGCGCCGCCACCAGCTGCTCGACCCCTCCGCGGTGCACGGCGTCACCAAGTTCTCCGACCTCACCCCCGCCGAGTTCCGGGACCGGTTCCTCGGCCTCCGCCGGGGCTCCCTGGCGGATCTCGCCGGCGGTTCGGAGCCACACGAGGCGCCCATCCTCCCCACCGACGGCCTCCCCACCGACTTCGACTGGCGCGAGCACGGCGCCGTCGGCCCCGTCAAGGACCAGGTCTGGAGCAACCAACCAACCAATCAATCAGCTCCCCTTAGATTCTACAACTGCTATTTTTCTCGGATTTCGATGGATTTATCGGTGGATTTGAACCGATCGAATGATTGGAGTTTGTCTGATTGACGATTTTGCTGCAGGGTTCGTGCGGGTCGTGCTGGTCGTTCAGCACGTCGGGGGCACTGGAGGGGGCGCACTACCTCGCCACCGGCAAGCTGGAAGTGCTCAGCGAGCAGCAGATGGTCGACTGCGACCACGAGGTACTCTTCTTCCTCCTAGCACTTCATCCTCTAGCTTAAGCCTCTTCTCCTCATAAAATTGCTCTATTTGGTTATGAGCTAGTGAGACTCATTGGTTTGATTTTGTTTTCATATGAGTAAAAATGATGATTCTTCTGGGTTGCCTTATTCGATCTGTCTTGTCTTGTGAAAAATTTGATTATATATCCTCTGTTTAGATGAAAACTGGAGATTTACATTCCGATCCCACGCTGTCCTGTTGGTGAGCTTTAGAAAATAGGACGAATAATCGAGGAAGAAATAAATAGTAGAGTAGAAGAAAAAAGTTGGGGATTCAGTCATTCAGTAGTTTCGCTTCAAAGCGAATTTGTGTTGCACAAAACTGTTCCAGCGAATTGGGTCGCATCTTTTCCATTTTTACTGGACTAAAGTTAATAGACATTTGGTTGGATCCCCAGAAAGTTTTCCTTTGATGAAATTCCAAGGCACTGACTGTATTATACATTGGGGCAATTGGGTGACTGGCATACTAAAAAATGCAGTTGACTCCTTTTGGTATAGATTAGCAGATGGTATTTTGAATGGGAACTAAGAAGAAAATATTTACATTTTTATTCTAAGCAATGTATTGCCCATAGGAAGAATCACAAGCATCAGAATATGTAATTGATGTGGACCAGCCCTTTGGGGTTGTGCAAGAGCTGTAGTAGTGTCAACTAGAACAATGCACGGATTTCTCTTTATTGAGATACAAAATTATAAATTTTATTGACAAAAAATAACAGTTTGTGGTGGTAAAGCTTTGATTCTTGCCAACTAAAGTTGCCCTAGGACCAAAATCATACTTTCACCTCTTCAAAACCACTTCAATTGTGTGTCAACCAAGTGAGCTATTCTTCTCGTTCTCTGCAGCTGGTTACTCATCTGTTTTCTAATCTTTCCAGCCATTATGAATTCTCATTTGCTGGTTAATGATACTAGGCTTATTTGCTCTACATTTTGCAAACAATTACACTAGTATTTCTCATATTATTTTTTCCCTGCTGGCACTTATTTCTGATTTCATGGCTCACTTCATAATGCAATGCTTTTGTTTGATTTTGTAGTGTGATCCATCAGAACCACGTTCATGCGACTCAGGATGCAATGGTGGCTTGATGAATACAGCTTTCAGCTATATCATGAAAGCTGGTGGTCTACAAAGTGAGAAAGATTACCCCTATGCTGGGAAGGACAGCACCTGCAAGTTTGATAAGTCCAAAATTGTTGCACAAGTGAAGAACTTCAGTGTCGTCTCTGTCAATGAAGATCAAATTGCTGCTAACCTTGTCAAACACGGTCCACTCGCAAGTATAGACCCAAACATTTACAAATTTGATCATTGCTTTTAATTTTCCTACTGATATCATGCAGAATTACTATTGCTGATGCAAACTTTCTTTCATGCAGTTGCAATCAATGCAGTCTTCATGCAGACATACATTGGTGGTGTGTCATGCCCATACATTTGTGGCAAGCAC
This sequence comes from Zizania latifolia, assembly GCA_000418225.1. NCBI lineage: Eukaryota > Viridiplantae > Streptophyta > Magnoliopsida > Poales > Poaceae > Zizania > Zizania latifolia. The sequence continues at coordinate 110,684 of KE372747.1, read as the reverse complement.
CTTGATCATGGTGTTCTCCTTGTTGGCTATGGATCAGCTGGTTATGCACCGATTCGCTTTAAGGAAAAGCCCTACTGGATCATCAAGAACTCATGGGGCGAGAACTGGGGTGAGAGCGGCTACTACAAGATCTGCAGGGGTCCTCATGCCCAAAACAGATGTGGTGTTGATTCCATGGTCTCTACGGTGACTGCCATCCATACCTCTAAAAAGGAGTAGGATCTTATTAGTCCTCTTGTCTTTGCATACCACATACTTGTGATTTGCTCTTGTGCTAGAGCTGTTAGTAGTTACGACCATTCTATGGTATTACTCGATTGCTATTTGTCAAACATAACTGTGAAACTTCTCTTTACTTGCTGTAATTAATATATATGCATCACTACAATGCTTGGAGCAAGGAAATTGCTATTACTGGGATAATGTATATATATACTCTGGTGAAGCATTCAAAATGTGTTCTACTGCCAAGTCTTGCTTCTACTGACACTGAAAGCGAAAACGGTATCAAGCTTTTGGGTGAATCGGAGTTCAATTTTGTTGATGTGGAATTACCAAGTAAACCAAACAACACAACGATCAAGTTTGTGTAACACCCAGGTATCCACATATCTGAGATATCACACCAAACACTAAAATTTATTTAAGTTCAAAGTTTATTTAAAATTTCAGCAGAGTTTATTCTATAATATGGATATTCACAATAGACAATTTATAAGATTTTATCATATCCAATCAACCACAACTTTAAAACTATAACTAAGCATCGCAAACTGTTCTAAAGACATACCATAACACGAATATTGACTCAAGGGTCTAAAAGCACAAATTAAGTTACATTACTCATTAAAACAAATATAAAATGTATATGTCGTGCAAAGTGACGTGTGATGAAGGTGCTACACTCCGACACAAGATGCTTTTGTCACTAAGTACCTAAAAACTAAATAAAACACAAGAGTGAGTAAAAAAATACTCAGCAAGTATAATATGAAACTAGAAAAGACACACAGTGCAATTGAATTAAGAAACCAGTAAAAGAATCTGTGTTTTGGAAAATCAGAAGTCCAGATATTATAGTTCCCATCTCAGACAGGTATGAATCAAAAACCATTATTTCTGTCTGAAATAGATAAACTCGAATTAAAGTAGTAGTTCATATCCTGGGCATGTATGAATATCCTTTTAGCATTACCGGTAAGCCGAGCAAACGGGGCCAACGCTTACTCATAGGATCCTAAATGAAAAAACAAATAATACTCCATGGCTACGCATGATGCTTGAATTACTTGAATATAATAAGAATCCGAAATATTGAAATACGAATGGCATCGAGAACTTCAAACCAACTTGAAGTATAAAATCAGAAACCAGACATCGAGAGCATACACAATTACATGCATATATAACTACGAAAAGTAGAGCAAACTGATTCATCCATCACAAATAAATAGTTTGTCATGTACTTGCCTTAACCGTAGTGATAACCTAGATTTTCACTCGCTTTGCTAGAAAACTCCACACCTAGGGTTTCCTTAGAGAAACCGATGAGAAAGATGCGGGGAAAACCTCAAGTGGTGACGTGCGGAGGGGTGATGGAGAGGAAAGAGGAGAGGACGCATGGATGTGGGCAGGCAACGGCGGCGGCCTAGGCAGATCGCACGGATGGGGGCGAAAGGAAGTGGCGGCGTTGGGCTGGGAAAAAGGATCGATGAGATCGATCTGGGAGGAGGTTGGATATATATATCCCTTATTCCATCTAATGGCCTAGATTCAATTGTCCGCCACGACTTCATCCTGAATATTAGGGTTTAGGTTCTATTTTTATATTTATTTGTCGAAATCGGTTTTTGGAGGAAGTCATGGCAGACAATTGAATCTAGGCCGTTAGATAGAATAAAGAATATATATATCCAACCTCCTCCCAGATCGATCTCATCGATCCTTTTTTCCCAGCCCAATGCCACCACTACCTTCCGTCCCCATCCGTGCGATCTGCCTAGGCCACCGCCGCTGCCTGCCCCCATCCGTGCGCCCTCTCCTCTTTCCTCTCCATCACCCCTCCGCACGCCGTTGCCTGAGGTTTCCCCCGTATCTGCCCCATCGGTTTCTCTAAGGAAACCCTAGGTGTGGAGTTTTCTAGCAAAGCGAGTGAAAATCTAAGTTATCACTACGGTTAAAGCAAGTACATGATGAACTATTTGTTTGTAATGAATGAATCAGTTTGCTCTACTTCCCATAATTATATATGCATGTAATTATGTCTACTCTCGATGTTTGGTTTCTGATTTTATACTTTAAGTTGGTTTGAAGTTCTCGATGTCATTCGTATTTCAATATTCCGAATTCTTATTCTATTCAAGTAATTCAAGCACCATGCGTAGTCATGGAGTATTATTTGTTTTTTCATTCGGGATCCTATGAGTAAGCGCTGGCCCCGCTTGCTCGGCATACCGGTAATGCTAAAAGAATATTCATACGTGCTCGAGATGGGAACTACTACTTTAATTTGAGTTTATCCATTTCAGACGGAAATAATGATTTTTGATTCATGCCTGCCTAATATGAGAACTACAACATCTGGACTTCTGATTTTCCAAAACACAAATATTCTTTTACTGGTTTCTTAATTCAATTGCACCATGTGTCTTTTCTAGTTTCATATTATACTTATTGAGTATTCTTTACTCACTCTTGTGTTTTATTTAGTTTTTTAGGTACTCAATGACAAGAGCATCTTGGATCAGGTATAGCACCTTCATCACACGTTACTTTACATGACATATACATCTTATCTTAATTTTAATGAATAATGTAGCTTAATTTGTGCTTTTAGACCATTGAGTCAATATTCGTGTTATGGTATGTCTTTGGGACAGTTTGTGGTGTTTGGTTATAGTTTTAAAGTTGTGGTTGATTGAATATGATAAAATTTTATAAACTGCATATCGTGGATGTCCATATTATAGGGAAAACTCTGCCAAAATTTTGAATAAACTTTAGACTTAGATAATTTTTAGTGTTTGGTGTGGCATCTCGGGTATGTGGATACCTAGGGTGTTACAGTTTGTGCAAACATCTAAGTCCCTATTTTGAGTTTAAACCATAGTTTAAAAAACCAGACTGAATTGGTGGTTGGATGGGAAAAAAACAGAAACGGATACTGAGCCAATCCGGTTTGGCCAAAAGACCAGACATGTAATTGAACCAATAAAAACCGAGCAAACTAGCCAGTTTTTTGTTGAACCGATGAATCGATACTGGTTCTAAACAACTGGCCAGTTCAATGTTAACACACAAATTGTCTAACCAAAGTTTTGTATCGGCTTCGACGACCCACTCATAAATAATAACTTTATATAAAACCTCGTGGGAATGTGCATGATTTAAAAAACAGTTCACTGTATTTAGCAATCATGTGGTTTAAATCTTATCAACATCCCCACTATTATCTATAAAGATACATAGCTTGTGTTACACAAGTACGACCAACATATGTGAATAGCAATTTAACGAAACATATAAACTCTAAATTATTAGATACTCATGAATTACATAAGCTGAGTAAAATAAATGTGATATACACTAAGTCATATAAGAATCTTGTAGATTTATTCACTAGATATCTCTCTACATCTAACTTTGAATAATGTGCTTGTGAATTAGGATGATTAAACTTACAGACTTACACATTTAATGAGGAGAAACTTCACATAATATTGACATGAAGAATTAAATCTTAGCTACGAAAACTAAGTACCTCAATTAATCTCAAAGTATTATATGCAATATTTAGGTAAATTATATTCTTTTTCCCTTAAATGAGTTTTAAGGAAGTTAATTATATTATAGTTTTTAACACGGCAATTCATGCAACCAAAATACACGCTATGTACTCTTTTTTTCAATTTTTTCTATTGGGTTTTCAAGGAATTTTGATGAGACATTAATATCGTGAGAAGTACACAAGAGGAGTGTCAGGAAACTCTAATTCCTATATTTGATACTAGATGATAGGAATAAAAACTCGAGAATATATAAAAATTAGTGAACACATCTCGATGTCACTTTTATTTTTAAAATGATTGTTTCATTGTGAAGAGAATTATTTTCTTTGAGATCTACCATACTTTTAGGGTTTAATCTATGAATAGAGTAGCTCCCTCTATAATACCCATATGAGAAATAAAAAGAACATGATTTTTTCTGCATCTTGTGTCTATATTGTTTTATATAATTATTCATCGGACACATAGTTGTTACAGCGACGCGGCGAAGTGCGCCAACCTATCACCTTCACAATTTTACAGGCCTTATGGCACGCAGCGTGACGTCGCCATAGACACGTCGGCGTGGCGATAGTAGTATATTAGTAAAACCTAGCAACAGGCCAATAGTACTCCTCCCGTGACTACTCCACTCTTTTCCTCTCTCTTCCCCATTCAACAGGCCAACAACCCGTGACTTCACTCTTTCCTTCTCTCTCCCCCGTTCTCTTTCTTTTCATCTCTTCCAGCATTCAGCCACCGCCAACACCATCCTCCCCGTTGCCTGCCGCTGTCGCCCACTAGACTGATTAGAGCACCGTGAAGCCGAGGTGCGGGTTAGGTGCGGCAAGGCCGTCGTGGGCGTGGCTTGGAGTTCTACACTTCCCTTCCTTTTCTCTATGTTCCAGCTGCCCGTCACCCACCGGATCTGGCCGCCGCCACCCGTTGCTTGCCAAATCTGGCCACCACTGCTCACCGCCCGCCGGATCTGACCACTACCGTTGCCCTTGCCCGCCACGGATGATGTGGCGTCGCTGTGGCAAATAGAAAAAAAAAACACCACAGCAACATATCATCGCTTTAGCGATGATACAATGACGCCTTAACAAGTTATACTACTATTTACAACAAACAAATATTATCTTTCAAAAAATATTGTATGCAATGGACTAGTATACTAATTACTCACGTCTAAGACATGCATGTGTAGGAACATTGGTTAGTTATGTTTAGGGCTAGATAACGAGCCAGCTTAACTCGTTATAACTTGTTCTATTAACGAGCTAGCTTAGCTCGGCTCGCTAACATAACGAGCTAAAAACCTAGCTCTACTCGGCTCAATTCAATTCACGAGCCAACTACAGTGACGAGGCACATGTCTTCGTCCGCAATAAACAATGGCACGTGCACAGAACCCCGCACGGCGGTGTGGGCGCGCTCCCAGGGCAGCCGAACGTTCAACAGTAGGAACTCATCCACGCCAAGCGCTTGCGCCACGTCCCTCAGCCCGCACCACGCTTGACCGCACCAGCTTCTCCGCCCCTTTGGCCCACGACCGCCTACACCCTGCAGACGCGCGATCGTCGTGATTCGGTGATGGAGGCAAGACAAGGCGTCACAGTCGTTGTGCCTCCCATCATCGTGGCGCCACGAGTGGAGGTGGCGGTTGGTTAGGGGGCAACACGGCCATGCTGGTGGCAGCAGCAGGCCGCCGACGCAATGGAGGCTATGGTGACGTGGGGGCCTGGGGGCGGTGCAGCCGCGCGGGTGGCGGCCGCAGGCCGCAGGCACTATGGAGGCGGCGGCCGGTGGCGGCGTGGGGGCCAAGGGCCTAGGTGGTGTGAGGAGTTGCCTGCTCAACTCATTAGGAAAACAGAACGAATTAAGCCGAGCTAGTTATGAGTTGAGCGAGTTAACGAGCTACGAGTTTTTTTTAGCCCTAGTTATGTTTGTATTGGACTCACTTAGATGCGAATCGTGAGGACTCCTCTTCTGTTGTCGGATTAGCCTTTGATGGCATGCACGTTCCACAGAACCAGAGCATGAAACCCTCTCCTTTAAACAATCCAAGCCATGTGTTATATCTTTTGCGTAGATTGGACGATCAAGATGTTTTCTTTGCACCAAATGTCACTTTAAATCTAAATTAAGCCACATCTGGCACCAAGAATAAAGTCACAAAGTAATCAATGGAAAAAAATACTATAATTAACACTGACCTAGCTTTTCTTGGAATTTTTAGGAGAAGCACAGTGCAGCCATCTCCCTGTTTCAGCTGCATCCTTGATTTCCTGAAGTTGGTTAGCTATGTCCTCTAAGAGTTGCAGCTGCAATGATTGTTTCCTTTCACTTGCTGCAAGCTTTATCTTGTCTTGTGCACCTTTAATGGCACTCAGACTTCTTCCAAGGAGTTCATCTGCAGCAACTCTATTTTGCAACTTCTCTGCTTGCATTGTTGCATCTGAGAAACTTCGGCCAATCAGGCCTTTAGCTGCATAAAAACACCTGATTTTAAGTGCAAGTAACCAGGCTCCAAGCAGCAAGGTAAAGAAAGTACAGAGCATATCCTCCAATCTCCAGTGAATAACTAATAAAAGAACTGGGCAACAATTATGCAAACCAAGCAAAGAAAGTTTTAAATAAACCAATCATATATCAATTTTAAATATTGCATATAATCTATGAAATGTAAAGGCATCCCCAAAATGATTTTTTCACATTTAGATTTATTCATTACTACATTCCATGAGTCGTGTACTAGATAGAAATCAATCAGTTGAGCTTGATTCTACACAATCTCATACCTTCAGTCGAGAAGCATATATCATCAACCACATGCACATCATAGATATTTGCATCACTCTCACTTCCTGCAAAATCACGATCAATCTTATTAATGGCACCACACTCTACCTCCTGAAACTCATCAGGAAGCTCCTCCGCAGGTTTGGTATCAACTGCAGCAACAACTTCAACATCGCCATCTTTATCTAAAGTTCCAGCAGATAG
>KE372747.1:64388-97807 GCA_000418225.1 Zizania latifolia | reverse complement strand
CATGATAACTTTATTGGGCGTCTCTACACAAACAAGAGCTATTAACGAGATTCTTGTCTATTCAGATCTATTGTTAAAAATATAAGTACATAAAGATTATCCAGGGCAAGAAGAGCACACATGTGTTTATCTAGTTCTCTCCCACACACACAATGCTCAGGTGATAGGAGAGCATCATCTCTTTTAAAGTGGTAGAACTAATAAGATGATACTAAAGTTTATATGCATGCCTCTTATGATGTGGGTCTCTAAGATTTTCTAGAAATTTATTCGTGCTTTAGCCTATAAATTCCAACAGTAGTGTACAAATTTCATTAATACAAATTCTCTTTTTTTGGAAGAGAATTATTGCAATCAATAAACAATTTCTATCCCGTTACATATTCCCAAGCAATCAATAACGAATACACATAGTATGAACAGACATTTATACAAATCTCACACCGGTTATATATTTTACACACCATATCAATGGAATGAATTGAGCTGCGAATGAACATGATGGCTTCGATGTTGTCTCCATCTGAAGATGTTCTCTACTCCAAGATTGGAAGATTCTGCGGGACGACCAACCTTGTTAATATCCTGACAACACAACATTGGAGAAATTAAAATTCGTCAGTTTGTTCATCTGTTCGCGGCTAAGTTTGATTGCCCAAAAATCAGGAAGAAGGCACATTCAATTCACCTCTGAATCCGAGATTGTGGCTTTCTGCAGCATCCAAATTCCAAACAGGAAACGGGTCAGTCAGTTGCTGCCCCGTTCTTTCTTCAGGAAATTTCGTAAGATTGGACACACTTGCCTTTCTTTGGGCTTAACTACCATCTCACTCGGCGCCGCGGCTTCTGCAGTTTGCCGAGCAGCCTGCTCACCTGCTCTCGGCACAGCCTTTGCCTGCAAAGACAGTTCACAATCACTCATGCATGCATCTCCACGTCATTGCAGTTTCAATTCAGATCCTTTGCTTGAAATGAAGGATGTTATTATTCAGATGTGTACTGACCAGGTTCCTAAACTGAAGATTGTAGAACATCCGGAGGTAGCATTGTTTGGCTTGTCTCTCCTCCTTGTTCAGAGTCTTCCAGAAGGCATATGTCGATCCCATGTTTAGCACCCTAGTTGCATAAATCTTCCATGTGTAGCTGTCATATTCATTGATTAGAAAACATTTAGTGCATAGGAGGATTAATCAGTTGTCGGAAAAAAGCATGAGGAACTGTGTAATCTCTCCGGTTTCATAGTTCCTGACGTTTTAGATATAGAGCATGTTTATTTGTTTCAGCTAGATATTCTTAGTAAGCCTGAATATCTAGCTAACTAGTCTAAATAGCTAAATAATCTAGGTATCTAGCTGATAAGAATATGAAGAAGCTGTTGTTTCTCAGCTTCTGGATTTTAGTTCAATTTTAGGTTCTGCAGCTACTGATTCTCAAAATCTAGATTCAAAATCTAGACCGTTTGTTTGAGCTTATGATTTTAGATGTAGCTACAGTTGTCAGTAGTTGAAACAAACAAACCCATATTCTTACATGCTAACAAGCAATTAATTAGTCTGCATATTTTCTATTCCACTCATATTAAATGTGGTTGTGTCATATTTATTGTTAATGAGTTTATATGCATACGGGTATATGAGTCCAAAATAATATTGTAATCACCAAAACGCCAATAATTAGCGTGTAAATACACTAAGCCTAAAAAGTCAAGAAATATGGAACAAATGGAGTAAGGAGAGCTAGGAGGCTCACCATTCATAGATGCGCTGAAGGCCAGCAGTGGAGACCTTGTTCCAGTAGCTTACGTCTTCCTTGCATTTTTGGAAGAACTCTGCAATCTTGGTGCCCGCCTCGTTGCCGTTCATCGGGTTTACGTGGAAACCGGAGACACCGTCGACGATGATCTCCGCGGGTCCTCCCTGATTTGTTGCGAAGGTTGGCAACCCGCAGTTCATCGCCTCGATGACAGTTAGCCCGAAAGCTTCATACAGTGCAGGCTGCAAACCAATGCAAAGCTAGTGTTCAGCTCCATGCACGTCGCACGACATGGTTGCTTGCTTGCTTCTCCTAATCAGAGGATCAGTGGAGGCAAGAATGCAAGATATTGCATGTTTGCTCACGACCAAACGATCGAACTGTTGGTTGTGTACCTGAACAAATGCACCCTTCGTGTCTGCAATGCAACGGTACAGCTCGCCGTTGCGCACACGGTCAGTCTGTGCCTTGATCCAGCGGATCTGCCCTTTCAGCTGGAACCTGTCGATCAGGCTGTGCATCTTGTTTATCTCGTCGATCTCCTCTCGATCGCTGGACTGCGAAGCGTCCAGGAGGCCCGCGACGACGACAAGGTTGGCAAGGTCCCTGAGCTTCTTGTTCTGACCATACCACTCCACAAGTCCGGTGATGTTCTTCACCTTATCAAGCCTGGCCATCGAGAACAAAACTGGTTTGCTTCTGTCTGCCAGGTACCCTCTGGTTTAAACATGGAGCAGCAATTAGCACACAACAATTTCATACAATAGTTGAAGAGAAGTTTGCATGTAAATTTCCAGACTATTTTTATGGTACATTCTACTGACAGTAGAATGCATCATAACCATTGATCTTTAATTTTTAAAAAATTTAGATTAAATTTTACTATTAATCTAATGAGGGGCAGTAGAATGTACAGAGAGCAAAATTGTCTAATTTTTTTAATGTGAGGGTTAAAGTGGTAATTTTCTACGTGTGAAACCCTAGCAATATAATCTTTCTGATACGTCACCTCTAACATAATTCTGAAGATGAAGATAAGCTAGTATTATATGAAAAATCGCTAATAACAGTTATAACTAGATTATAATCAATGAAAAGTACTAAATTACTCCTTAAAATCGACGGCTAGAATTTATCTACCAGAAATATAATCCTACCACACCGTAACGGTGCTCGATTTCCAAGGTGCTTAGACTTACATGTGCTCATCAGTGTCCTCCTTGCTGTATAGCAGCTCCTCAATCTGTGGGTGTAGATCTGTCAGCCGGTTCTTCTTCTGTGTGAAGGGGAAGTAGATGGACTGGTCTGCACCAGGCGCAGCAATGTTGAACTTTGGGTCGAACACGTTAATGCCTGTGGCGAAGCGGCAGAGCCCCGGCATTGTGAACGCGTAGTGGTGCTCATACTGACCGGGCTTCTCTTTGCTGCATCAATTGTTCGTGTTTCTAGGTTAAGCAACAAAGACTTTGAGCGTTCTTGGAGCACTAGATTTATAGCGAGATTCAGTGCACTGACCTCCCAGCAATTTCTTGGTATGTGCTAGTGATGATGAAGTCGCTGGTGTTCATGGCAATCATATCCGCAGTGAATTGGCAAGAGAAATGGTACTTCTGGTCCATCTCTCTCCACTTGACATCCGAGTCCTCATACTTCGTCTTCTCGAGAGCGTGCGCAATTGTTCCCTGCCAGTAAGATCATTATTAAGTTGCACGTATTGATTAGTTCAATCCAATATTCTAACAATCATTTTCAAATGTCATGCCAAGTTTTTGTTGGCCTTGAAAAGCAATCGTGCAATATCATATACATCTCAAGTTCTCACCTGAGTGACTCCTAGTTTGCTGGACACGAGTGATGCCACCAAGTTGCCATCGGTGTAGTTTCCAATTATCAAGTCTGGTTTGCCCTCCAAAATTTCGAGAATTTTGGCAGACGCGTCCTGGAATGATAATGGGTCAAAGCTATCTCTCAAGGATATCTTAAGTCAAATTTTAAGATACATCGAATTAATAAGAACCATTTATTATAGATCTAATAAGCATGATTAAAAGAAGTTAACGTCTTATCTTCTAAAAGATAATAGATTGTCCTGATCTAACATTCACGATTAAAAAAGTCAACATCTTATCCCATAAGAAGTAATATGTCACTTTGTTTTTTTCAAACCAACGACTGAGATTAATTTTATTTCTTACTAAAGATAAGAGATCAATATAGTTCAAAAATAAAAGATATAGTGTAAAAGATCTCATTTTTAATTCATAATCCACAGCTGACAAACCTGGGCATATCTCTCGAGGTAAGGGTAGATATCAAACCGGGAAACCCACTGGAGCAAATCCTTGCCATCTTCAGACTTGAATGGCACACGCACTATGTTTGAATGTTTTGTATTTTGAACTGGTTCAATCTCCACATTGCACTTTGTGCCTTTGGCGTCTGGTATCAATCTTGTTAGCTGCAGGAATATGACAACCACTAGTTCAGCTAGTCGATCACATAAATAAATGAGATGATATGAATGTCTAGGACCATGGTGTCACGAAATATATACCACAAGAATCTTTGGTGTCACATTCAAACCCTGCTGCTTGATTCTCTGGAGCAGCTCCTCCTCCATGGCTCTGACTTGATCCAATATGTAGACAACCTGTTCAGAGAAACCATTGTATATTCAGAGTTTTGTTAACTCATAATAAGTTCTGACCAATCTTCTGAATACAGGCTTAATTACCTGACCACCAGTATCTGGAAAGCCAAGAACCTTTTCTTGGCCGAAGTAACCATGAATAGAGAAAATGACAATGTTGAATATGGATGGAACCCTACTGAAGAACTTCTCCATGTTTGTAGGATCTGGTGCCTCGAGCACTTCAGACAGATAGTTCAGTGTTTCCTTGCATCTCTCCGCATTGTCACCCCATCCCTTCTCTAATCCCCACTCCTGAAACCTGCAACACCACAGTATAGACAAACCTTAGGCATGATGGATTGATGGCACATTTTTGTTGCAAGTTCTGTCAGCAACTTCAGATCAAGATCACCTTTGTTCAAACTTCAAGTGTGGAGTGCCTTTTGGTAGCCCGCTAACGAAAACCTCTGCAAGGAGCAGTGCTGTCTGAAGCTTGCTCACAGTGTCGATGGTGTCATTAATCATCAACTTCTGCATGATAACAAGATGTAAGATCAGTCAGTGGGGTTCTTTGTTTGAGCACCTGATAAATCCGTGTGCCATGATGACTCGATGATCTCGATCTGTACCTCGCCGCGGTAATTCAGCGTGAGCAAGTAGTCCAGCAGCGGCTTCATACTCTCAGGCTTGTCACTCAGCTTTGAAGACATGATTTTGGAGATGAACTGCAGCCCGTTGCCGATTGACGAGGGCAATGTCAGATGAGGCGTTGAGAGGTCAAGGGCACCGAAGTCAACTTCCAGTGAGTTGTCATCCTTGGCCCTGAAATGCACAAGCAGAAAGCGATTATTTTTTATGTTTCACGCCTGTGAAAATGCTCCTATCAGATATTCAGATTGGTGAATCATGCACTACCCGAAACATAGCATGTGCGAGCGTCAAGAGGTTTGCCGAGTGCATTTCTTCGGGCACTCGGCAAACACGCACGTACGCCGAGTGGCAAAAGAGTGCACTTAATAAAAAATTCGAAAAACACTCGACGAACAATTACACTTAGCAAAATTTCGAAAATGCACTCGGCGAAGAAATACACTTGCGAAAATTCGACAAATATATTGGGCAAACACTCGGCCACGTGTCTAACCGATTGGAGGGTGACGGCTTGTCCACTGTTTGTTTTTGAAGTTTCAGACCTGTGAAAATGCTCCAACCAGATTGGTGAATCATGCATGGATGCATACCATTTATCATCATATAAGGTCTCTTTGAACTTGAGATACTCCGACGGTGTGATCCCCTCGACAGAAAGATCATCAGAGTGAACTTTGACATACTCCCATATGCCAGGATTCATTCTGACAGCGAATGCAACAAATGGTGGTAGAACTACTGCTTCCTGCAAGCAAAACGTTGCTTAGTGCAGTGAGCTCCAGTTTAATTATCACTGTTGATTTTCTCTGCAAAATAAGATGTGATCTAAACTCCAAATTAATCACCTGTGTCGAACAGATAATGTAACCGAGAAAGCCTTCAATTAGCTTTTCCTTTTCGACTTTGTCATCCAGTGATTTTTCCAGCTCTTCCATGAGCTGCTGGTTCTTCAAGAGCCTCCTACCCTTTGATACGTACCTGGAACATTTTTACCCTAGACGTTAGAACCACATGTGCAGGCTATGTTCAGGTCCTCCAATCATTGGGTTATTTACTGAGATAATTTAGAGATGCTTACATGCGTTTATTTATCTCATTTTGTTAACTAGCTACCATTTTATGAATGCTCTTGCTTATAGGGTTCTTATAATGTAATGCATTAAACTAAAATGTAAATGATGATAGATTATATTAGTTAGGACTCTTTTATGGTACACCTCTTACCTCTTATCTCTTAGAATGTACGAGTTATCGTAATAAATATGACTTGTTGATTTTTTTTAAAAAATAAAAATAAAAAATGTATTAACTTGCTATTACGGACTACATGCTTTATGTCACTTCCCTTTTTATTGATTTCTTTCCTTAAATCGGTAGAATTAAAATCTGTCTACCAAATCTCTTTTAAAACAAATCAACTAATTAATAGGCATTAATAATTAACTTTCTAAAAAACATAAAAATAAATATAATAATTATGACCAACCTATTGTTAATATGTCATCTTTTTTAATTGTAACCATTATATCAATTTAGATAGACGGTCCATATTTATTTAGGTGTACCGTAAAATTTGCATATTAAGTATTAGGATATACCTTTACAAACGCGGTTAAAAGAATGTCTCTAAAAGCATATACAAACAATTTATCATTTCTATAAAATGTCTCATGTCTCATAGACACACTTAATAATGCATCTCCACGTGCAGTCTTTGGTGATATCGTTTAGGGAGGTTAAATTTCTAGCCCATCCACGTGGATGGGCCAGGATTTAAAACTAAAATCCTAACGACTCATCCACGTGAATGAGTCAAGAATTTAGTTTGCCAAATAGACCCTAGGCAAACCCGCAGATGCTTTCTATAAAGCAAGTCTCTACCACATGAATATATAGATTTCCTCTACTAGGATTTGATAGCAGCGACAATAATAACAATTATGAAGCATAAAGAAACACTAAAATCCATCTAATACGCCGATGATTTGAGTAACAATTTACAGTACCTTTGGAAACATCTCTTCATCTGGTACCGACTTTGTCGTAGTGCATCTGGCATCATCTCGGCAATGCTGTCCGTTCTCTTGAAACCGAGATTGGATGCCATGGCGACAGATCGACCACCAGATCGACTTGGAAGTTGATTGGGAAAGAAGGCTCAAGAACAGAACTGGGAAAGAAAACTAGGGAAGAATGCTTGTGAGGTTGTGATTGGCTGGGTGTTGATGGCCATGAATTTATAATAGAAGAGAGCATAAACTTGTCTCATGGACAAAGATTTCTTTTGCTGACATAGTTGGAGCGGAAAAATGAAGAAATAACATTTTCCAGGGAGAAGTTATGCTGGAGAAACATGGAAGGCAAGAAAGGCATCAACGTCATCATACCACTACAAGATTCCTTTCTTCTCACTTTGTGTACATGTACCTAAGTATTCTTTGAAAAACATAGTGAACTGGCTTCATCTCTAGGTGTTCCCTTTCACACTTTTTGGATTCCTCCAATAGTGTATATGTCGGAGGAACGGAACACATGTATACAAGATTAGCATATTCCATGTATAACTACCCGAATTGTAGTTTCTCATGGTATATCCAAGATGATAGTTTAAAGATTTGGAAGGTGATAGAATTCTCTATAATACTAGATCTTATATGATTGGTAGATTATCTCATATTCTCTAGGAATATATTAACAAACTTAGTCAATGTAATATTGACTCATGTATCAACTATTAATGACAGACGGACATCTATCACTAATGACCGATCTTTACTGATGATGGTTTTTACTCTGTTACTAATGTGTGTTATTATCCATTACTATTGACTCTGACGGTGGTGTTTTATGCCACATAATATACCGTGGCATTGGTCTTTTAAGTGCCTATTAAAACAAACATGGTGGCACTTATCTCTATTATTTTAAAAGAGGAGTTTTTTCGTGCTATTACCCTCCCGTCACGGAAAAAATTGACAATTTATAACACTCAACATGATTCATTTAATTACGATGTCACTCTAAGACAATGATAAGTATGACTATTTAGATCAATGATGTGTAGACTAGAATAATGAAACTATTTAGATCAATGATATGTAGACTAGAATAATAAAAAAATAAAGCTATTTTTTGACAGTGACAAATTATCAAATCTCTTCACGTCACTTGCGACGCACTTCCATAGTTCTATTCCCACATTAAGTAGCACCGTTGAGGAGCCTTCCTCTCACTTGCTGCCAATTTAAGCGTACTTGTTGAATTTCACAACTAATGTTCAAAAGTTAAATTAGGTCGTACGTTATATATAGAACGAACTTATCCAAATTGCCATGTTTCTCTTCCCTTCGAATTTTATTTTCTGAAAGAATTATTTTCTCCTCTTACCGCTACAGGTATCGTTGATGTATTCGATTTCAAGGCACTCACGTAATCAATATATATAAATAATTAGCCGTGAATGCACGAGAATAATTGAGCCATCACTAACACAGTTAATCTGCATTAGCCGTAATAACAAAACACTAATTAAAAAAGCATCATCCTCTAGCATTTAAACGGAATAAACATCACGAGCCCCATGAACCCAACCCTTGCGCCGACCACCACCCTGCTTCCCGCCGACGTCGTTGTCCTGTCGGCTGCCGTGTGAGCAGTGGCGCTCGTCTGATTTGCCGGTGATGTCGAGGACACATTCGCCTTTGCCTGGCCTTCTGACGCCGGAGAGGGCGTGGAAGTGGCGGGAGAGACGTCATCGTCGTAATCGGCCGACGTCCCTGCAGGAGTGTCAAATTCATACGCCGTGGTAGTCACCTCAGGTGTATCCGTCGTCTTGGCCGGCGTCTGGGAAGGTGACTTTGAGCCGTCGGAGATCGCCGGAGTGGACGGCAAGCCTATGCTCGGCGGCACAATGGCAGCGCTGATCTGCATGACGGATAGGTTGTACGGCCGGGACGCGACGACCTTGACAATCAGCGAGCTGAGCGGCGCGCCGGGCTCGGCGGAGCCGAACGCCATCTGGTCGTCGGCGCCCTGCGTGTAGTTGACGAACCCCACATGTCCGGTGGCGGCGCCGGTGGCCTGGAACAGCGTGGCGAGCAGCGCCGTCTTCCCCTTGACGCCGTCCAGCTTGACGGGGTCGTAGTAGTCGAGCAGCACCTGAACAGCAAGCACCTTCCTTTGCGTGTCGACCGGGAGCGACGTGATGGCGCCGACGGCGGAGTCGTCGACGACGAGCACGGTAACGGCCAGCCGCCGGTTGATCTCGTCGGCAAGCATCGTCTGCGAGAGGAGGCCGTTAAACACGGAGAACTCCGGGAACTCGTCCAGGATCTCGGTTACGTTGAACTTGAACGCCACGGCCGACGACGACGCGAAGGCAAGAAGTAGAACGAGTCCGGCGGCGACGGCGGCCATGGGCGAAGCAATGGTTTGTTGAGCTCCGTCAAGGCCGGCCGGAGGAAAGGTGGATTGTGGAACGACCGTAAATTGCGTAGGGTACGTGGGTGCTAACTTTGGTCTTTGGTACATTCTGCATGCACGACCGCTGAGAAGTTTAGCGGTGGTGATGACGCGACCCTCGAGAGCTTGTTGACGGTCCGGACACCTTGACCGGGTCTCCTCTGTATTTTTTTTTTAAAATAAAGAAAATATTTGAGAAAATAATGTTTGAATAAAAAAGTATATGCAAATATCACAAATTAAAAATCCATGTGAAAACTAATACAAACAGAGCTGGATACATTTTTAATAAATTCTCCTGAGCTCAAAATAAGTTAGAGAATTTTTACTAAATTTTTTTGATTTTTTCAACTAGAGTAGAAAATTATATAGTATATCATAAATATTATTTTTAAGGATGAAACTACATACGAACATCCTATTTTTTTTTAAAAAAAAATCGGACGATATTTTAACAATTCAGTGAATAATATTTCAACAGTTGATAAAAAAATATTTTAGTAAAATAAATAAAGTAAAACACGATTAAAATATTTTACTCTCATGTGTGAAACATTCAGTTTCAACTTTTAACTAGTAAAACATAAAATGAGGGTGTTACATATAATTATTTCCTGCTGTTGCGAATAATATTACAAAATGTTTTATCTGTTTGAAACATTTTTTGATAACGTTTTTCCACCAAATATTGAAACAGCGTCCGATTTTTGAAACTATTTTTTCCAAATCTTATAACATTCTAAATTAAGAATTATTGTATTTTTAATCGGAAAATCACTTCCTTTTTCTCTTTTTCTTTCCCGGCTTCTGACCCGGCCCATTTTCCTTCTCGCGTGCGCGGCCCATCTCCGCTCGCACCCTGCCTACCCGTTAACACCTGGGCCCCACATGTCAACACCTTCTTCCTCCTTCCGCCCAATCCCCACGCTACTGTTCACCAAGAACCCTAGCCGCGTCGATCTCCGCCGCCGCTGCTCCATGGCCCATCCTTGCCATCCATCCGGCATCGCCGGAGCGTCCGCTGACATTTGCCCCACTTTTCCGAGCCGTTTAATGCCGCTATCAAGCCCCGACGACCCGCGTTCCTTTCGGTCGCGGCAAGCCAGTGTGTCAATCCCGCCGCCCTCTATAACTTCCCGTCCAAGCCACGGTTCCACATTAAAATCCACGGGCGAGCATGTCGTTTCTCCCCCACTCCGTAAGTGAAATCATTTCTGCAATGTTGACAAGTTTGTTTAAATGAGCATATAGTTTAATTAAGCATCTAGTTATATATAAGAGCAACTAAAACCAATTTAAGAAAAAAGAGTCTTTATACTCAATCTTAAGTCACGGGAAAACAACTACAAGGAAGATAATGCCGCTCTTATGATCAGGTTATTAGTCTCTCTCTGGCCGTGATTATGATATGTCCACCACAATCCCAACTTTGCATAGACATACAAGAGCATCTCCAAAATAGAGTTGCTATTTGCGTTCCTTAAAATCTTATATAGGAAGTATTTCTAATAAAATTTAATCTCTAAATTTTTTTACTCTCTGACAGATTTCTGATATCATATTTCCTATATTTTACTCTTGTATTATCGATAGGTGGACCCTACTTATCAAATCTCTCATCTTTCTTTTATTTATATTGTATCTTTTGTATCACCGATAGATAGGACCAGAGCGGATAGGGAATGAGAGTCACTCCCTATAAATAGTGATGATGTAGAAATATTTAAGGAATCTCTAAAAATTAGCAACCTAACAGGAGGGTGTTAAATATGCATTTTAGACTAAAAACATCTCCAACAGATGCCTAATATAACTCTATATCTCTATTATTAGAGATTTTAGCATAAAATCCATCCTCAATAGCTCTCCTATTTGGTTTTCAATTTTTAGAGATCTCTAAAATCTTCTTCCGTCATCCTTACTTGGAGTGAGTCTCGTTCCTTATCCGCTCTGGCATGATCCTATCTATCAATAATACAAGGGGTACAAATAAAAGAAAAGAGAAAAAATTTAACAAGTAGAGTCTACCTGTCGATGATACAAGACTAAAATATAGAGAATATGATATTGGGAGTCTGCTGCAAAATAAGAAAATTTAGAGATTAAATTTTATTAGAATGACTCTCTATATGAAATTTTAATAAATAAAAAACAACTTTTTTAGAGATACTCTAAAATCCCTAATAATAGAGATATATAGTTATATTGAGTATCTCTTTTGGAGTAGTCACTTTCATGCATTATGTAAATAGCGATATTAAGTAAAATCAAAAGTACAGGAGCATTGTGATAAAGGAAAATTTGGCACTTGTCCTGTCAGCAAGCTCTAGTCCAAAGTTAGGCTAAAGAGCAACGTCAGTCTTGACATATATACAAAAATTACGCATAACAAAATAAATACAAAATAAAGCAGAAAATCTAAAGTGCGTGAAAATCATAAAATTTAGAATGAGTAAATTATGATTTTAGATGAAAGAATTTCTATTTTTTATTTACCCGCACGGAGTTGTAGCAGGTCAAAAGTTGTGGTGCCTTTTATGGCTCTAGATTTTTCTCTATTTATTCTAGTATATTGGGACAACATTATCACATTTAGATGTTACCGCATTTTAGAGCACATTTTTATGAAACTAATAAAATTAGTTTCAACTCATTTAATTTAAAGCTAGGATGGATTTTCCAAAATAATTTATCTATTTTCCTGTTGAAAATTTATTCCTAAACCTTTTGTTTCTCTTTTTGCATTTCTTTTTATTTTATTTCTTTTTACTGGGACCGACGTGTCAGTGAAAGGACCTTTTGTTGGGAAGCCCCTCGATTTTTCAGATTCACAGGTGAGTCCTCCTGTATTATGCTTTTACTATAAAGAATCCTTTTTAATATTTTATTTTACATTTATGTCCTCGATCTCACAAGTCATACTCAGAACATCTTCAAAGATGACATTTCAGTTTTTAAGTATTTGCAGATGGATCCATGGCACTCGATAGGTAAGTGTTACTCACAAGTAGGGTCCATATGCCAGCAAGCCACGGTAGAGGACTTCCTCCGCTAGCGCACCTTGTCACCACCAACAGCTAGCGGTTGCTAGACCACGGTCGGACCCAACAAAGGAAACGATCCTTGATCTAAGGCGCATCAAATTGTGGCTACATGGAGCTAAGCAGTGGCAAGAGAATCGCAGGTGACAAGTAGTGTTATCTTGAGCTTGGTTTGAGTTTGTCGCACTAGTCGAGATTCACTACCACAGAAAAACACTTTAGTGACTGGTTATAACGTTCATTAGAGACGGACATGCCCCCCGTCACTCTTATCTCGTCAGTAAAACCTTGTCATTAGGGACAGGTAAACACCTGTCACTAAAGGGTTCCTTCAGGTCCACGCCACGCCTTTTAGTGACGGGTGAATATGGTGACCCGTCACTAAAGGTCAAACTATAATGACGGTGAGTACCTGACACCCGTCACTATTGGAAACCTTTAGATACGGGTCTAAGTGGCTACCCATCACTAAATGTGATCATGCCAGACGCAAGTGGACCTTGAGGGACCCTTTAGTGACGGGGAGTCACTGACACCCGTCACTATTGGGAGCCTTTAGTGACGGGTATTTATTTAGACATGTCACTAATGTTATGATCATATTGTAAAAAATAATTTTTTAGGCTGCATCCTGAATCAAAGCCAGGATTTAACAGTCAACATTATACATTGCAAACAACATAGAATTCATCATAAAATGTCACCATCACAAATTGTATTGTACAAACAAAGCATACATCAAAAATTGTATTGCAAACATCATAGATTTTACCAAATGTTATAACTTATATTACATCACAAGTTCACTACCAATAAACATTAATTCTAGCCTTTATAATAGAAAGCGCCGGCCGATTTGAAGACTTGCTCCACAAGGAATGCCGTTAGCCGTGAACGGATGTCCTGCAAGTCAGCCTCGTTAAGGTTGCCTTCAGGTAAGTTGAATTCCTGCAAATTCAGTTTTTTACGTTTGTCGATGTTTACATAAGTGAAACATAAATTCAACACAGAAACGAAGTACATGATAATATTTTACGTCGGGTGATTTAAGATCCGCTATCTTCAGGGCCATCATTATATGGTTTGCAACATAAAACCCGCATTGGTTTTCAAGAGGTTGACTGTAGTACTGTTATGGAAATACACGAATAGTTTGGATGACACATTATAGTTGAAAGGGCAAACATTTAGAGACTTACCGGCATTGCGGTTTTATGCAATAACTATCGGCGTTGCGTTGCTTTTGATGTACTGAGAATGACACCGAAAGCTCTATAACGAGGTACAACAAAATTGAGTTAAGCGAGAATAGGTTAAAGGTTAGACTTGTAGTAATAAAGTGAAGAAAACCTTACTCGTCGATTATACTTCTGATTACCAAGAAGTCCCTCTCGATGCGGTCACCATTCGATCCCAACGGTCTTGCCGAGTCAATGTACCATACAATGTTTCACTTGCGGGTGAAGAGTAGTAGGACATAATGTCCATTCAAGTAGTGTATGCCCATTAAAAATTGTTCTCTTGTGGTGCAATCGGCGAGTACCTTACGTACGTATTTGACGCATGACTCCCTATCACTCTCAATGGTTGCCATTGCTAATAGCTGTGGGTCAAGAAATTTGAATGGTCGTTTCTTGCATTCTTGCCACATTAGCCTGCAGATATAAAATAGTAGTTAATACCACATAATGACGTCTTGAATTTAATTGAAAGACTAGGTTAAGTGACCTACAATGCCTAGCACTGTAGCAAGCTGATATTGAGAGCGTCCAAGTTGAAAAGATCATATAGATCCTCGAAGCAAAGCAAAAAATAGTTGTCGCTGGTCTAGAAATTTTGTTGCTTGTACGTTACAGTAACTGAAAATTTATTATTGTTGCAGCCAGTTAGGTATAATGCATGGAGATCCATTAAGGCTTGCCCACCCTTTCTTAGCTGATCTTGAGGGAGCAAAGCCTTGCCAGCTTGGAACTAAGGGTGTGCCTGAGTCTAGGCTGACACCACATTAGGCTTCGCAATATTTTTGGGCTTTCTGCCGGCGGGCTTCTTTGTTTTGGTCTTCTTGGACGGTGGCACAGCGGCAGCATTTTATGAGTCAGGTTGCTTTTATGAGACCTCCATAGCTTGGATATCATCTTCATCACAGTTCTTACAGCTACTGCCTTTGTTTTCTCGAGAAACTTGAGGAAATTGTTGATCCCATCGTTGAAGAGTGCAGTCTTCTGCTCTCGACTGAGATCGTTGAACTTCCTTAGGGTCAACGGGACCCTCTCCCATGCAATAAGTCCTGCAAGCTTCCTCAGCCGCTGCAAGGCCGCTTTATCTGTTGGCAGGTCATTACTGTCAACCGCTGTGACGGTTATCTTGTCAATTGGTCACTTTGCTTACGTCCTTGGCTTCTTGATTGCTAGCTCGACCTCGTCGATGGAGCTAAAAGACCCGGCAGAGGAACGAGTTGACATCTAAACATTAAGAGAATGAAGATCTTATTATTTTATTACAAAAAATGTACGAACATACGACGCTAGACTTTGGGCACTAATAGGCAAGGATAGGTCCTAAATCCCATCCAAGGATGTGCGGCCCGCATAGCTAGGCCTCGTGGTCCTGTACGATTTTAGAGAGAATTTTGGCAGCATCTCCTCGCTGTTCTCCTAATACACGTCTCGACTTGGGGTCGAGAGTGTTTTGTATCCGGAGAACAACAAGAAGACACCACCGAAACTCTCTCTAGAACCGTACGGGACCACGTGGTCTAGCTATGCGGGCCGCACATCCTCAGACTATCTAAAGTGCGTGGACAATTCGGGAGCGTCTTCCTATAGATATGACCAGTTGCCCGATCATATTTATAAACCAACACTCCCGAACGGGAGATGACGTAATCGGTTGCGCGACTCTAACTCATTTTTCAAAATTTGTTTATAATAAGGTAAGAAACAAGAGACTCTTGAAAAACCAACTAGAATAATAAGAATATTCTGATTATGATGAAAGAGAAATGTAACAAACAACATTAATTTAAAAAGTGAAATAAAAATAATATAATAAGTACAATGTTATAACGAACGGAGGTACATACAACATGAAATTTATAACCATTGGAAAGTAACATATGAATGTAACCGAAACAATTTCTCTTAGATGATTTTATAAACTAAAATTTAATAACCATATGAATATAACCTAATGTACGTTGAACATGATTGCTCTCAGATGTTGGGCTGCCAACTTAATGGCCTCCTCGCCACTAGGCTACAATTTAATTCATAGGTGTGTGTGACAACAAATTCATGAAAGAATATTTCCACATTGTATGTAATGAAACTATGAAAGGCACATAATGAAAGAACATTTCATGAATAAAATGTAGGAACAATATTATTAGCACATAATGAGAGATCATTGCATGAACAAATTTGTGAAAACTAAAAAATAAACCTTAATTGTCACACACATCCTCGTATTTCACAAATAGAATTATCTTCACTGAGCAAATTTAGTAAAAAATTATCCACAAAGCAATATTTCCATAAATTATCCACATTGCAACATTTTAACCAATTATCCACAAAGCAATATTTCCACAAAATATCCACACAGTCACCAAGTCACATACCATAGTCATGTTAGAGGAGGAGGAAGAGGAGGATGCAACCGAGTTAGCGGCGAGTAGGGTCAGCCACACGTGACTGAACGGTGCCACGCGCGACGGAACGGACAGTGGAACGGAGGCCACGCGCGACGGAACGGACGGCGGAACGGAGGCCACGTGGGACTGAATGGAGCACCGTAAGGCCGGCGAGGAGCACGATGGTGACGGCGACGGTGAGAGGCTAGGGTTAGGGTTGCGCAAATCTAAAGTGTGCCGATTCACTTTGGGACCCGCCTATTAATAAGCGGGAGTCGTTAGTGACGTGTGGTAACTACCGCCCGTCACTAATGACTCCACGCAGTGACGGGTGGTAGTTACCACCCGTCACTGGGTGGTAGTTACCACCCGTCACTGATGACTCCACGCAGTGACAGGTAATAACTACCACCCGTCACTGATGATCACCTATAAAAGTGACCGCACAAGTGTTGTGCTACTGTTCAACGATGCCATATATCAGTTTGTGTGGAATGAAGCCTGGTCCGACGCTTCCACACGTTGGTGGATGCGTCGAGCTAGGCAACATCCACCACAAGCCTCCATGGCCAAGAGAGAAGAGATGTAGGAATAGAAAGAAGAGAAGATCAGGCATTTGGTGTTCTGAAGTCGAAATGCAGCTAGCCAGGGTTTTTAAAGGGGCTGCACTAATGGCAATTAATGTACCATCTACTTATCTTCATTAACTGCCTGCAGTTATGTGTATGGCCAAATTATCAGTGATGGGCGGAACGCAACGCCCGTCACTGTTGCTTGGTCATTAGTGACGGGCGAGCAGAACCACCTGTCACTAATGACAAGTAGTGATGGGAGGTAATTGATGGAATTGTGCCCAAGAAAATTCTGGGGGAACTGGAAGTTTCGGCTGTAGCCGAAAGTTCCGTGTTCTGGAGCATCCGAAAGTTCTAGTAGGACCAGAAGTTATGGGCTAGCCCTGGTATTTGATTTTCTGGACGAACCGAAAGTTCCGGCTGTAGCCGGAAGTTTCGGGTTCTAGACGAACCGAAAGTTCTGGCTGGACCGAAAGTTCCGGATTGAGAATTAATTCGATACAGAAGGTCATTTTCGAAAGTTCCGGCTGTAGCAGGAAGTTCCGGGGTCCGGAAGTTCTGGCTGTAGCCGAAAGTTTTGGGCCAGGCGAACAGATTAGATCTGTTGGGTTTTAATACAGATTAAAGGCCCATGATGGGGTACTATATAAAGAGAGGTGAGGCAAGCACGAAGATGCTGCTGATTGCTCCTATTGTTCCTAGTGGAGAACCCTAGCCGTCACACCTCTCCTCTCTCCACGATCACAAGTGTTTTGATTGATCTCCCGAATCTTGCGAGTGCTAGCACACCGGCGTGAGGTGATCCCGTCCGTGTACGTGTGGGTACCGTAGAGGCACTATTGCTGCATCGGTGCTATTCTTCTTTCTTGAAAAAGGTCGGATTACGTCGACTTCGCCGCCGATGAACGAACGGAGCTGTGAGGAGCAGATCAAGGACACGCTTCATCGACTCTACTTCTGCTGCTCGAGCACTTCTCGAGGCTCAAGGTAACGATCCATGATTCCATTACACGCATGGTTCCTGAGCTAACGGGGTAAATTTCTGAAATTAAGCGCTAGCGTAGCCTCCCCATATCCCAACAGTAATTACCATCCGTCACTAATGACATAGCAACAGTGACGGGTATTGTGTGCCGCCCGTCACTGATAATTTGGCAACTTTGTCCAGATTTCAAGTTATGTCACAGATATAACTTGCTAGAAAAATTCATTGCACATATATTACATACCAAATCAGTAAGACTTGTACAAACCACCCACATCTCAGTATTTCAACTTCCATTCCACATAGATTACACAACTCAATATAAGTACATCTTACACTTAAAAGACAAATGTACACGAAATTACAATGAATAGTGATCATCGCAACACAACACTTCTTGTATATATATAATTTAACCTTTACACTTTCTATTTTTTTACTTTCTTAACGTACAATCCTTCAGAATGGTCGGAGCACAGGTACGGAGTCTTCTCGTCTGGTTTAACCTGTGGCATAATTAAGGTGGCGAAAGGAGGCATCTCATCAAACTGATTATACTCGTCCTCATCAACAATATTTTCAATACCCATAATCCGTCTTTTTCCAGCTAGGACAACATGAAGTTTCTTATTTATCGTATCAAGTACATAGAATACTTGATCAACTTGTTTAGCGAGCACGAAAGGTTCTTCTTTATAAACGACCTGAGTTAGATTTACACTTGTGAATCCATACTTGTCGACCATAATGCCTTTTGTTCCATTGACCTAGCGACATCGAAACAGAGGTACCTTGAATCCTAGGTAGTCAAGTTCCCAAATCTCCTCCATCTGACCATAATATATGCTCTTTACATTGTCGTTGTCATAGGCATCTATATAAATACCACTGTTCTGGTTTGTGCTCTTGCTATCTTGATTAACTATGTAGAATGTATAACCATTTATATGATAACCTTGATATGCTGTAACAGTGTATATAGGGTCTGCTACTAGCTGCCTAATCGATTCGCTCACTAGGGTTTTCGATCGTGCGATCCGATGTCGAAACCAGCTGTTGAACCTTTTCATGTGTTGTTTTGTGATCCAAGCTTCGGTACGAGATGGGTTCTCTGCAGAAAGCATGTGATTGTGCTCAACGATGTATGGTGATACTTCGCTCGATTGTTGCAACATGAGGAAATGAGCCTGGTCATATGCCTTTGGATCCGGAGTGAGTGTTTGCTTGCTCAGGATTCCTTGACCTGCTAGTCAACCCTCATGACGAGAGTGAGGCACACCAATTGGGTTATTCAGGTCTGTATACTTGACACACCACTCTACTACCTCCTCGCTAGAGTAACCCTATGCGATGCAACCCTCAGGTAAAGAACGGTTCATAACATACTTCTTTAGAACACCCATGTATCTCTCGTACGGGTACATCTGATGCAAGAAAACAGGTCCAAGAAAGAAAATTTCTTTGACGAGATGTGAGGTGAGATGTACCATAATATCAAAGAATGATGGAGAAAAGTACATCTCAAGAAGGGAGAGAGTCAAGAATTGTTTTTTCTCTAGTTCTTCTAGAGTTGTTGGGTCAAGGACTTTCTGTCCAATTGCATTGAAGAAAAAATACAGACTCATTATAGACTCTCTTACTCCCACCGGTAACACATTTCTTATTCTGACAGCAATCATCTAAGTCAGCATCATATGACAATCGTGAGTCTTCATTCCACCAACCATCTTAAGCTCCTTCAGGTTGACTAGTTTGCTGATATTCGACAAGTAACCTGATGGAACTTTAATGCTATGCAAGAATTCACAAAACTCATTTCTCTCCTTCCTAGAAAGGGTGATGCAAGATAGAGGCAAGAACTTTCCTCTATCTGTCTGCTGTGAATGTAGCTCTGGTAGTAAAATCATTTCCTCAAGATCTGCTCTAGCATTCTCATGATCTTTTATTTTGCCTGGCATATTTAGCATTGTTTCAAGGAGATTGTCACACACGTTTTTCTCGACATGCATTGTATCGATGGAATGGCGAAAATCGAGGTATTTCCAATATTCAAGCTCCCACAAAATTGACTTCTTGCTCCACATTCCATCACAACTGTTGGAAGAACGTTTTCGCTTGCTGAGTACAACATTTATGTCCTTTACCTAGTCATATACCTCTGCGCCTCTGAAATGCCTGGGAGGTCTTTCTTTCTCTACGGTGCCATCAAACTACAGCTTTATTCTTCTGTATGGGTGTTTCATTGGAAGAAAATGTCGATGGCGCATGTATACCATTTTCTTAGAATGGTTCAACCATGTGCTGGATGTTTCCTCCAAGCACTATGAGCAAGATTCACCTTTCCTTTTGTTTTGTCCAGACAAGTTACGATGAGCCGACATGTCATTTATTGTGACAAACAATATGACGTGTAGCTGGAAGTACTCCCGGATGTACTCGTCCCAAACCTCAACACCTCGTGCCATAGAGTTTTCAGATCATTCACCAAGGGTCTGAGGTACATGTCAATGTCGTTGCCAGGTTATTTAGGATCAGAGATCAAGATCGACAACATGATATATTTATGCTTCTTACAAAGCTAAGGTGGAAGGTTGTATATAGACAGTAACACTGGCCACGTGCTATGCACACTGCTCATGTTACCAAATAGGTTCATGCCATCCGTACTCATGGCAAATGTAATATTCCTGCAATCGTTAGCAAACCATCGAAATGTGGCGTTAATTGTTCTTCACTAAGTAAAATCTGCTGGGTGTCATATCATCGAGTCGTTCTTACGGCTCTCTTTGTGCCATCTCAGTCGTTTAGACTCGTTGGCATTTGCAAACATCCGCTTCAGACGGGGGATTAAAGGGAAATACCATATCACCTTCCTCGGAACTTTCCTTCTGTTGCACCCATCGTTTAGTTCATTATCGTCTTTTCTATTCTTGAATTGATGTGTCCCACATGTTGGACATCTGTTAAGGTCTACATACTCTTCACGAAATAGAACACAATTATTCCTACATGTATGTATTTTCTGTATGTCCAACCCTAGAGAATATACGATCTTCTTAGCACCGTACATGGTGGTAGGCACCTTATTCTCTTCTGGCACTAGGTCCCCCAGCAAATTCAGTTAATGCTTTAAAACTCACATCGGGCCATCCGTATGTCGCCTTTATTTGTAGCAATGCCAGGACAATGTATAAGACCGTGTGCTTCTCTTTGCAGCCAGGATAGATCGGTGTTTTTGAGTCTCAAATAAGGTTTTAGAATTAGACAAACTCTCCTTTAGAATATGCAACTTGTTCCTCCACATCAAACACCATCTGATAAACATTGTCCACTATATCAGTATACTTATCTTTATTAATTCCTAAAATATCATTGTCGCTCATGTAATCTGTGTCACTGGCCACACCTTCATATTTACTAGCAATCTGATCTACTTCGCCATCTTTTTCTCCTTATTCGCCATGCTTGTTCCATATATGATATCCCTTCTTAAATCCACGTCTTAGCAAATGGTCGTAGATATATTCTGAATTTGAAAACTTCTTCTCGTTCTTACAGTCATACCATGGACACCACATTGCAGTCTTTCCATTAGCTTCCATGTCTGCTCTAGCAGTACTCATGAAAGACTTTACCCCACTGAAGTATTCATTACAAGTACGACAATCAAGATACATCCAGCTCTTTGTTGTTGGCATCTACAAATTATTAAAAAATAAAGCAACCATCATATATATCCAAGTATATGACTTATCGCAATTAAAACATGCTTAACTTTGGGCACTAATAGAGAAGGATAGGTCCTAAATCCGATCCAGGGATGTGCGGCCCGCGTAGCTAGGCCACGTGGTCCCGTATGGTTCCAGAGAGAATTTCGGTAGCATTCCCTCGCTGTTCTCTAAATACATGTCTCGACTTGGTGTCGAGAGGGTTGTGTATCTAGAGAACAACAGGGAGACACCACCGAAACTCTCTCTAGAACCGTACGGGATCACGTGGTCCAGCTACACGGGCCACACATCCCCGGACTGTCCAAAGTGCGTGAACAATTCAGGAGCGTCTTCCTATAAATATGATAAGTTGCTCGATCATATTTATAACACTCCCGAACGAGAGACGACGTTATCGGTTGCGCGACTCTAATAATTATTTCACTTTATTGAATAAAAATACGATAGGCGGATTAAAATTAGAGAAAAAATATACCTTCGGTCGGACGTTGGTGCTAGCTATGGTGGGGGGCGGAGCACCGGAGCATATAACAGTGCGGGTCGCCATCACAGGCACGCGCGTGCAGCTACAGTGTCATCGCCGGCCAGTGGCTAGGGACTTAACTGCGGTCAGTCGGTAGTTATGGGACAAGGGTGGAAGTCGGCGACAACTAGGAGCAATAAGTGCGGAGCTCGGTGTGTGAGGTCCTTAAATATTTGTCATCAGTGACGGTTATCTCTAAAAAGACGTCACTAACGGTGGCCTTAGGGTTGCGAGCACTTTAGTGACGTGGGTAAAACAACACGCATCACTAAAGGTCACATCCTCTAGTGATGGGTGGTACTGCCACTCGTCACTAATGGGGGTGCCTCTCTTTAATAACGGGTGGCAACATAACCCATCACTATAGGGGGCCTCTTTTGTGACGGGTCATACTGTAAACCGTCACTATGGGGAGTGCTCTATCTTTAGTGACGGGTCAGACTTAGACCCGTCACTAATAATGCAGCACTACTAACGCATGTAAAATAGTCCGTCACTACAACTGTATTACTGACACACGTCTTTGATCCGTCAGTAAAGCTCTATCACTAAAGATCGTTCCTGTGGTAGTGTAGGGCCAGCATTTATTTATAGGATCCTGAATGAAAAAGCAAATTAATAATACTCTATGGCTACGCATGGTGCTTGAATTACTTGAATAGAATAAGAATCCGGAATATTGAAATACAAATGGCATCGAGAACTTTAAACCAACTTGAAGTATAAAATCAGAAACCAAACATCAAGAGCATACACAATTACATGCATATATAATTATGGAAAGTAAAGCAAACTAATTCATTCATGATAAACAAATAGTTCACAATTTTATAGTCGCTATACTGAACATGAGAAAAAACTCAAACTTCATGAAAATGTAGACAATCATATGAGATACAAATCTATAGTTATAAACTTGTATATAAAAATCCATTAAGATAGACAAATTAAGGTCTAAACTTCGACTAAGATTTCTGATGATAAAACAAATAGTTGATAGAAAAGCAATGACATTTCGAGTTCTAATTATCCAATCAATGTGCACTTTACCAATCTGGAAAGCTTAGGAAAAGCTCTACAACTTTATATATAGGCGCAAAACTAATTCTACCATTTATCCTCTCGAAAAAAGATCAATCTACTACTATCCAGAATTCATCAAAAAATACACACCTACTTTGAACATCAATTTCTCCTAAACCATCCAACAAAAAGATATCAACTTTTACCAGATGATAGATAAAAATGATATCTACAAATTTCTAGTTATACGTTTTGTAGAAAAAATCATTTTAACTGACTAATCATCGAAATAAAGAAATCCTATAAATCTGCCTGCACAGGAAGCGCCCAATCCAAAAATTAACACCCAAATCTCTTCTCTAATCCTTCTTAACCATGACTTAGGGCATCAAAATCACCCTTAAATACGTGCTACAAAGAGGGATCAAGTCTTACCTAGGATTTCCTTAGAGAAACCAATGGAGAAGATGTGGAGGAAACCTCAGGCGACGGCGTGTGGAGAGGTGATGGAGAGGAAAGAGGAGAGGGCGCACGGATGGGGGCAGGCAACGGCAGTGACCTAGGCGGATCACACAGATCGGGCGGAAAGAAGTGGCGGCGTTGGGCTGAGGAAAAAGGATCGATGAGATCGATCTGTGAGGAGGTTGGATAGATATATCCCTTATTCCATCTAACGGCCTATATTCAATTGTCCGATACGACTTCATCCGAAAACCAATTTCGATAAATAAATATAAAAATAAAACCTACTAGACGAATACTACGTAACCACAGAACCCGATCGTCCATCGGAGCAACGGCAAAAAAGTTGTATTTTAGTACTTTTTTTATTTATAATCGGGTATTACAAAAAAGAAGTTAAATATTCTTAGATATTTTCATTAATGAATTGATTAAATTGAGTGTACATGAGACAATTTAATATGAGCAATACTCCGCAATGCTTTAGGGTTATATATGTATGGTGTATTTTAGATTTTTAAATTAATAACAATAAAAATAAAATAGAAATCTTGAAACAAAAAATAAATTTTCTTGGAATATAATTAAGTCCACATTTCTTGTATTATGTATATAGCTTCATCCGTTCTTTAATTTCTGCGCAAATTAAAAGTTCGCAATTTAACAATTAATTCACATGTAATCGCGAAAACTGTTTTTCTATTTTTCAATTCACATGTGTGTGTGAGAGAGTAAATTTTCTAATTAGTAATATATTACATCCATCCATAATTTCTTGAAACATTTCATTTTGTTTAATTGTGATACGACTATCGCATTAAAAGGATATAATATATTGCATATGTGTATCGGGTTATTATTTATTGCACATAGTTTAAAAATAACATATATAGTACTAGCTAATTGCGGTTTTGGACATTTAATTTCAATGCATTCTTCTAAACATTGCCCACGGCCATATTCTTTTAGTTGTTGTTCTGGACATTAACATTATAGACAGAAATATATTGCTGTGACCAGTCTATTAATTAGTGTTATTTCCACGTGACAAATCTAAATATTTATGTTTAGAGTTTTTGAATACTAATTGTTGATGTTTTGATGATTGAGAAATCATTTTGGACTCATATACCTTTGCATGAAAATTAATTAACTTCAAGTACAACACAGTTATATTTAATATAAACAAAATAAAAAATTATATATTGATTAATTATATTGTTTCTTGATATATGAGAACATATTTAAAATATCAAGAATTAAGTGGAAACTATTAGGAGAAAATTAAAGTAGAGACTGACAATTTCTATTGGCATGCAACAGGCACTACGGGAAAACCCAAATTCACCGAGTGCCAAAATCTTCGCCGAGTGCATTATTTTGGGCACTCGGTGAAGATAGGTTTGCCGTGTTTTTGAAAAAACACTCGGTAAACAATTACACTCAGCGAAAAAGAGGTTTGCCGAGTACCTAATAGGAATGCACTCGGCAAACCCTATGACACTCGGCAAAAAACGAAAAAAAATCAGTGCTAACGGACGTTGGGACGGCTTGTTTGCGTGGGCGAAAGGAATTTTTTTTTTGGGTTTGCCGAGTGTTTTTTGAAAAACACCCGACAAACCCCGTGTGTTTGCCGAGTGTTTTTCAAAAAACACTCGGCAAACCCCAAAAAAATTGTGTGAAAACTTGTTTCGAATATATGTGATATTTGTAATTTGGTTTTAGCTTGAAAAATATTTTACACTCAAAATACAACATATATTATTCCATGTAAAAATTTCGCATTTTTTAGTTCAGTTTGCTATTTTTAATTCATTAAGTATGTTTCTAGGATTTAAATTGAAATAGGTGAAATTTGAACTACAAGTGCCTAAAATAATGAACCAAAAATTATAGGAAAATCATATTCATATTTCTTAGTCTATTTTTAGTTCTTATCCACTAAATTGAATGAAATTTTGAAAAAATTAGGTTGCGACACTCATCGGCAATGTGGATCTTAATGGTTTTTTAATTCTAAAAAAATCAAATAAAGTCTGAAAAATACGAGATTTGTCATGGTGTTATGATATAATACATAGATATTGTGATAAAAATTTAATAATATTTCAAGAAATTTGTCATCTAAGATGTTACGAAATCGGAGATTCTCCTAGAAGGAATTAGGGTTTAGAGACGGAATGAGTTAGGTTTGAAAGCAAATCGATGGTTAATTATTTGTTTGAACTTGAAACTTTTTTTACAATCAAGATACAATATAACTTATCTTATATAAAAAATTAGTATTTTTCTAGGTCAGTTTTCTATTTTTAATTTATTAAGTATGTTTCCAAGATTTAAATTGAAATATGTGAAATTTGAACTGCAAGTACATGAAATAATGAACCAAAATTTATAGAAAAATAAGATTCATGTTTTTGAGACCATTTTTAGTTCTTATCCACTAATTTGAAAGAAATTGTGAAAAATTTAGGTTATGACACTCATCGACAATATGGAGCTTAATAGTTTTTTAATTCTAAAAAAATCAAATGAATTCTTAAAAACACGATACCTATCATGGTGTCATTATATGATACATAGATATTGTGATAAAAATTTAAAATTGTTTCGAGAAAGTTGTCACGTACGATGTTAAGAAACCGAAGATTCTCCAAGAAGGAATTAGGGTTTGGAGAAGGAATGTGTTAGGTTTGAAAGTAAATCGATGCTTAAATCTTTGTTTGAAGTTGAAACTTTTTTTATAATCAAAATACAATATAGCTTATCTTATGTAAAAATTTAGTATTTTTCTGGATCAGTTTACTATTTTTAATCCATTAAGTATGTTTTTAGAATTTATATTGAAATAGGTCAAATCTGAACTGCAAGTGCATGAAATAATGAACCAAAATTTGTATAAAAATTATATTCATGTTTTTAAGTCTATTTTTAGGCCTTACCGACTAAATTGAAAGAATTTTCGAGACATCTAGGTGACGACATTCGATCGGCAACGTGGACCTTATTGATTTTTTAATTTAAAAAAAAATCAAACGAAGTATGAAAAATACGAGACTTACTATGATATCATGATATGATACCTAGAGGCTATGGTAAAAATTAAAAAATATTTCACAAAAATTTTCACGGAAAACTGAAAAACACTATTAACAAATATATTTTTTAAAATTAATATTTGCCGAGTGTAAGATTTTGGCACTCGGCAAACAACTAAAGTTTGCCGAGTGCCCCAATATCTAGCACTTGGCAAACACAGTTTTGGTCGACGTCATCGATCAT
The DNA here is from genome assembly GCA_000418225.1 of Zizania latifolia. NCBI lineage: Eukaryota > Viridiplantae > Streptophyta > Magnoliopsida > Poales > Poaceae > Zizania > Zizania latifolia. The sequence continues at coordinate 71,061 of KE372747.1, read as the reverse complement.
GCTTCAGTCCACATCATCAATCCTCCCCATCTATTTCCTCTCCCCTCCCCTTTCCTTTCTCCTTAAATGTTGAACGCTGCTCACTCACATCCGGCCTCTCACTGCACTCTGAGATCCCCAATCCCCACCTCCCCATCTCTCCCACCAGCGTTGATGCACCAAGTCGCTGCCGACGCCGACACTGCTCACGGCCGCCTCCGCCGACGCCACGTGCGGCCGCCGCTGCCTCCGCCGCGCACGGCCGTCTCCGCCGACACCGCTCGCTGCCGTCGCTTCCTCCACCGCGTGCGGCCGCCTCTGCCTACGCCGCCGCTCACGCTACAGCTGCGTTGAGGAGGACCGATTTGCGAGAGCAGTGATTGTTGTGAAGTCATTCCTGTGTTGTTGTGAAATTATTCCTGTGTTCGATTGATTTGGATGAGGATGTTGGACTCTTCTTGGATTGTTGGCACTTGCATTTCCGAAGCTATTCAATTTTGTTTTCATCCAAACAAGGTCAATTAATTCTTCCATATAAGCTTAAAAATGGAATTGAAGGTTGTCTGTCGCAATTTGTAACTCATGTCATCACATGATTGCCGAGTGTATTACTGGGCACTCGGTAAACAAACTCAAAAGTTTGCGAGTGCATTTCAAATACACTCAGCAAACCTGATGTTGTGGTCTTGACGACGTTACGTCGCTTTTTTCGCCAAGTGTTGTATTTAGCACTCGGCAAATGTGTTTGCCGAGTGTCCGATAAAATATATTCGGCAAATAACTGTTTGTCGATGTTATATTTACCGAGTACTGTTTATCGAGTGTTACACTTACAAACACTTTGCCAAGTATTTTTGGGGCTTCGTCGAGTGCCAAGGACTCGGCAAACCCGCTGTTTGCCGTAGTGGTGAGGCCATGATCTGGATCAGATTTTTGCTCTGAAAGTGTCGCAGGCATTCAATCTCTCTCACGAGTACGGATATTTCTGTACAACGCAATTCACATGAATTCGATACTAGGTTCCCAAATTTGGCGACGAATCCAACGAAAGATGAAAGGGAATTGAAGTCGACAACAGTACGTGGCCAGCTGATAAATATATAATCACATGGAAATTAACAAACATGGTTTCTCAATAATTAAAACTAATCTGTCACTTCATAACGCATGAATATTATTGATTCGTGCCACGGAATATATCAGTCACAGGCTCTCCGAAACCATACAATATACAAGTTACTCTTCTTACACAAACACGTACGTACGGCTGCCAAACTTCAGCTAAATTCTTGAATTATTCTTATATATCATCACTTGCAAATTAACCAGCAACGCTAGCTGGCCAAATTAAAATAGCACACGTAGTATGTAACTTGCAATACGTTCGACCGCACACGTACGTACCTTCGGCCATCGATACCATACAATAAACATATACACATACATGCGTATGTAGGGCCGGCCGCTGGTGTTGAAGACGACGCCCGCCGTGCCGACGACGTGCGACAGGTGATATATAAACAGATGGCGATGGATGGGTACGGTGCAAGATCACAAATTGATCATGAGCGCGCGACTGCGTCGCGGACCTCGAAGATGTTGCGGGTCTTGACGACGATGTCGTACATGTGGACGAGCTTGAGGCGGGAGAAGTCGCGGGGGACGGAGATGAGGTGGACGGTGGAGCGCTGGTGGAACTGGAGCAGGCACGGGTCGTTGAGGTAGCGCTCCCACCCGAGCTCCCTCAGCCTCCGCTCCAGCACGTCGTACGACGTCACCACCTCGCTGCTCGGCACGTGCACCAGCAACTTCCCGCCGGCGCCGCGCCCTCCCGTCGCCGGCGCCTCGCTATCCGCCCGCCTCACCATCCCGTCCTCGAACACCCACACCCCTGTCATTACTTCTTTCTCCTCTTCTTCTCTATGTACGCAACGCCTCTCTCGAGCTATAGCTCGGCAACGGCGGCGCCGGTGGTCGTGGTGATTGATGAAGTGGAAGGGGGGACTGACCGGGCTGAGCTTATATACAGCTACCTGCACTAGTACTGTAGTTGAGCTCGGCCTGGCCGAACGATCGGCTAAGGTGGGGCCCGCCGGCACGCCGGTGTCGTCCTTGGAATAGGGTGGTGTGGGGCCCGGGAAATCACGGCGCCTCCAACCATAGAACATCGTCGTTGGAACCTTCCAATGGAAGGGCCGCCCCGGGCCGTCGGATCGCGTTGCGGCGGTAGGATCGGCCGAGATGTTGTACGTAGTGGGCCTGTGAAAAGGAGGATGACGATCTTGACCCTAAAATTCAAAGGGAACAAGCTGGTTAGCTATAAAAGGATTCTATTTCTAGTCCACACACATATATATATATATATATATGTCTTCTCCTCGTATCAATATATCTTCATCAGCTATATGTGTATTCAGAACTATGTATGTTCAAGTATGTTTGAGTGGGGTAAGCAAACTTTCACTTTCAAGTCGCTGTGTCGTGCTTATATATAGAAGAATTTCGCCATTTGTACAACAAATACACCAGATGTTTAGCTTACCTACTAACTAGTTTTAAACATGTTTGAACTCAACTTGAAACTTTCTTGAGTGATTGTTTGATTGACAGTATATGTATATATTCACGTGCACGATGTTCACATATCATATATAAACAATACAGTTCGAATATTACGAACCGCCACCGATGACTTATCGTCTGTGGCAGATAGTAATTATGGCTCGTCACATATGAACTGTGATGAGCATAATATTTTAACCGTCATATATGTGGATCATCTTCAACAAGTGTTCGACAAGTGCTCACGGACTTATCTTAATTAGACGGTTATAAAAAATTATTAAAACGAACGCTTTCATGGCGTGGAAAAGATCACAAAGAAAAGCGACACTTGCTCAGGAAAGGGAAGCAATATGGACTTATGAACAAGAGAACAAGATAACTTGATAAATGGGACCATATGTTCCCGGCATCGCGGCGTCATTATATTGATAGGTGACAATTAATTGTTCTTTAATTTGAAGTTGGAACACCGACTAAGTCTTTCGATCGGATTCATAGCCAGCGGCTAGTACTAGTATTGCAAGTGGTGAATGGAGAGGGATGATATTAATTTTCCCGAGCATGAGGTACACGTTCGACCATTTGTTGAAAATAGAGAGATAAAAAAAAATATTTTAACCTACAGAGTACATTCTGCAAACTGCAGTAGATGAGCCAGCTAGGTCATATAGGGCCTACACATTCAACATATTCATAACTTAAGGATATTTGGACATGCATGTGTTTTTGCGTGTTATCAGATAAGTAGTGGTACATGCTTGGTGTGTATAGTCACCAAGTTTCAAGTTCTTGTAGGTTTAGTATTTGTGTCCACAGCTATTATAAGTATATGCAAGTGTTCACAATAAATGGGTAAGCATATGCACGCCCATCCATGATATTTTTTTTCTAAAATATGAGTTGACCATATTTTTAGAAAAGTCAGCAACGGTAATTTTTAATTAATAATTAAGGGAAAACATTTAAGTTTAGCCCCTCATGATACTACTTTTGTTCTAAAATATGAGACGTTCATATTTTTAGAAAAGTCAGCATCTGTAACTTTTAATTAATAATTAAGGTAAAAATATTTAAGTTTATTGGTATACATGTCATGTAGTTAGATTGGTACTTGAAAGTACTTTCATATTTGTTATTTTAATATATATTAAAAATAACTGTGTAAGAAATTTATATCTCTTATATTTTAGAATTGAAGTAGTAATGTCTAAGCATGTGTAGGGGATGACATGCATACGTGTGCATGAGAGAGGTATGCGTGAGTCCATGGTATATATCCCCAGAAAACCTGTTATTGTACTTCATATGTACTTCTATTTTTCATTTTTCTTGGCAGTGCTTAACCCTGCCCACTTGGAACATTTGATCAGTAGATCGGTCTAATATGACTAGTACTTCACCAATGTAGAGTTGGTTCACAGGAAGTTCTACTCTCCTTTGATTTGGAACATCTGTCCATGTGCATTTTGCACTGGCAAATTAAGATAGAGACCCAAAGCATATAAACAGAATTTCGGCCTCTTTCAATAACTATGTTTGATTTTTTTAACTTATAAATATTATGAAATGGATACTACATAGAAAGTGGATATAGCTAGCTAGTGAGACAAAATTAAGAACTTGGTAATTTCATAATGTCAACAATTCAATTTTGTAGTACATTTTTTTTACTCAAAGCTAAGTCCGACATTAATAAGGAAATTTTAGATTTGAATGTGCCGATTTTAATTATTTAACTGCGAAATTCATGATCATATATGATATATAAAACCACCGAGGATGTGTTGAGATTTAGGAATTTATTTCCCATGCATGATCTCCACCACATCAATAGCATAATTCAGTGTATACGACTTACGACATATGCATGGGCTTGAATGTACATGTTCACAAAATATACGACAACCATGCTAATTAGTGTCACGTTCTTAATTATTTCTTTTGTATGGACAAGCATGACGATTTTCTGAATGTACTGCTTCCACCGTTAGTTGTGTACGTGCCTTAGCGAGCTAGAATTAGCGTATGTTTTTCTTTTTAATATCAAGTTACCTTTTAATTAATACTGCAAATCACGGTCAGTTATATTTCTCTAGTAAATTCTTTGCAAAGCAAAACGAGCTAGAGAGCCTCCAGCATATCGATATATATGCTCGTACGTGTAGTATTCAGCATGCAGCTGTTATTAGCTAGACAGCACAAGAAAGCTATTTTTAATGAAATATTTGATGATTCGATACTCCAAACAAATAATTGTTTGAATTGATTACACATAACACGTAGGAGTATATGATTATTAGTCAGGATATTAAAAAAATCAAAGCCATATGATAATTTTGAATATGTCAAATCACCAATCTTCCTATTTTAATTAGCTAGGATCCTTTTTTGACAAAACCAGAGGTGTTCGAAGGTGACCCCCTTCTCATCAGATAAGTCATATTTTATGCACTACAGCGATGGTACGTGCAACGATATTCGATCCCCGCTTGCGTCCAACCATGTATAAAAACTTGGAACAACGAATGGAAGATACGACCAACCTTTGTCATCAAAAGTCATGGACCTACCGATCAAGATAGACGTAATAATGCAGAGCTAGACTACGTACCCATCCATGTCGTCCAAGTCTGTGTCTACAAATATTTTTTGTTATAATATTCATGTATGTTGCATATTTATCGCTGACAACATTGTCAACAAAGAAGTATACTGATTTAATTTGGATGATTTGCATGGCATTCCCATGTTGTATCTCAGTGGTATATATTAGGAAAATATTTTCGCTTGGATAAGCATATCTAGGGTTAATAAATAGATGCAATATATATATGTGTGTGTGTGTGTGTGTGTGTGTTTCAAAAAGTATTGTTATAATACAATTTAAATAGATTTATTTGTATATGTTAGAACATGAGTGTCGCGGTTGAAAGAAAATTGTTTTCTTTAACGAAGCCGATCGTAAAAAATACAATGACTTGCATGGGTTAATAGTTTAAGCTAATACAGGACAGCTTAAAATAATCTAGATCATAACATAATTCTGATTACTAGGTGATGTACATTTTAAGTAATTTACTGGTTGGATAATTTAAACTGTTTATCGAACCTAATTACTAATGATGATTATCCTAAGAGTAAAAATACTTGAATATCCTTAAGTGAATGATAGAATACTAATTATTTTTTATACTGAATGATAATTTGCGGGTAATTTTAAATAATTTTGAAGGATATAGGTATAAAATCAGGATAGTTATCTAGATAATCAGTGTCTTCACATGATTATGATTATTCTTTAAACTACTAATAATTTTTCGTTTGTCACATAATCCGCTATTGATTTACTCATAATCCTTATTTAATCTTTCCCAAATAAAGCCTTTGTGCACTCGTGCCTAACAAGCATACTTGATGTGCCACATAAGTTAGATGAAACTAATGTCTAACTGTCATGTATTTATTCTGTCTCTATCAAATTTTTTAGCCAAAAAATATATATAACATATATTCCTCATATAATTAATCATAATAACTAATTAATACATAAGACATTTCAACGACAACTACATAATTTCTAATATTAAAATATAAATATATTTTTGTTTCATTATTCACGTCAACTAAAATAAGATATATATTATGTCAGATACACACATCATACATCAAAAACTTTTCATCACGTTGGAAACGGTCTTTTAATTAAAATCCAGGAAAAAAAAACCTGTGGACCGGGCGTGCCGTGCACCGTTCGTCCGTGCAGCCGTGCAGGAGGACTGCAGGCTCAGCACCGCTCACAAGGTCGGACCCACGGCGCGTGACGCACGGCACAGTAGCCTGCGGTACGGCCACGGGGCAACTGATGGTGGGACCCACATGTCCGCAGTCCGAAGTAGGGATGTCAATTATACCCGTATACCCGTTTATCCACGGGTAAAAACCCTATTAGAGTCGGGTATGTTCAAAATTTTATACCCACAGATATATTTATAGGTTAAAAATTGTACCGACGGGTAAACGGGTACGGATACGGGTATTGACTACCCATACCCGCTTTACCTGTTTACCCTGTTAGGTTGAGTATATAAAAGGAAACCCTAATTCCTCCAGCCACCCCCACTCTCCACCC
>KE372747.1:34333-54033 GCA_000418225.1 Zizania latifolia | reverse complement strand
TTCCCGTCATTGTGCCTCAGACCTCCATGAACCTGTGCTAGCCTATTACAAATAATAGCGCTACACTAATTACATCAGTTGAAACAACACAGGTCGACGCGCAGGTCGTACAACCAACGAACAGTCTTGGGCTGTAAATCACCATGACACGCAGGCCATGTTATTACAAGCGAGTATCATATATTCTGCAAGGCCATTCCAGTCACAACATTCTCTGCAAAAACGAGTTAGGCGAAGAATCTATGCGACTGAACTAGACCCGGAACATCCGGACATAGCCGGAACTTCCGGCTGAAGGGACCGGAACTTCTGCTTCAAAACCGGAACTTCCGATATCAACCTTCTGTATCGAATTTATTTTGACCCGGAACTTCCGGCTAGAGTCGGAACTTCCGGTAAACCCGACAGAAGAACGATAGATCCAATCTATCTTCACCACGTATTTCTATACGTGATCGATCCAGATCAAACGCTACGCACGTAGGCTCTGATACCACTGAAGGGACATGGGGAGGCTACGCTAGCCAGCAAATTTTAATTTTTAACCCCGTTGGCCTAGGAACCCATGCGCGTGAGGGATCATGGATCGTTACCTTCTAACGTGAGACGTGCTAGTGCAGCGGAAGAAGATTTAGAGAAGCGCGTCCTCTATCGTTTCCTTCTTGCCTCGCCCGTTCGCCAATGATCAAGTCGATGAAGTCCAGCGATCTTCACACGAAGAAGACGACGAGTGCTGCTATTTGAGCAGCACCTCCACGAAGTCCACACGTACAGGGATGAAAACACTCCACGCCGACGTGCTAGCACCACTCGTGAAGTTTCTAGGGTTTGATCACAACCTTTGTGATTACTTGGGAGAGAGGAGAGGTGGCGGCTAGGATTAGGGTAAAGCAAAAGCAGCAGCCCCTTGCGTGCCACCCTCTCCTCCTTTATATAGTGCCCAGCATGGGCCTTTTAATCCAGATTAAAAGCCCAACAGATTTAATCTGCGTACCCCGGAACTTCCGGTTATAGCCGGAACTTCCGGTCATCGGAACTTCCGGATCCTATCCGGAACTTCCGAAATTACCCTACTGTATCGAATTAATTTGGGTCCGGAACTTCCGGTTACAGCCGGAACTTCCGAAATAGACCTTCTGTATCGAATTAATTCCGACCCAGAACTTCCGACTCCATTCGGAACTTCCGAAACAGACCTTCTGTATCGAGTTAATTTCGACCCGGAACTTCCGGTCACAACCGGAACTTCCGGTTCGTCCAGAAAACCAAATTCCGGGGCTGGCCCGGAACTTCCGGTTCTACCGGAATTTCCGAATGCTCCAGAACTCCGAAACTTCTGGCTATAGCCGGAACTTCTGATTCCCCCAGAATTTTCTTAGGCACAATTCCATCATGTGGAAGCGCTCTCTACGAAAATCAAGAAGGATCTATATGTAGATATCGCGAGAAGCTTAGCTCTACTGGGTATCGTCCTTTCAGATCAAGCTATATTGGATAGCCCTGCTTGTGTCAGAAAGAGCAGTTGTGTATCAAGAGAGGTCGAGCAGCAACAACCAGAAGTGATCCCACAATCTTGCAGCGGTTTAGATGACACGATTGACCGGCTAACTGAATTAACCACGTGCAAGCTTCTCATAAAGCCTAGAGGGTTTTAGATTGAGGTGGCAATAGGTGTGGTCTACCCATATCAGCATGAGCTGCACAACTTACCGATAAGGGAGGGATTTGCAGTGGTGTCTATCGATTTTGTGCACCCCAACACAAAAGACATCACATTGCCTATTTCTCCGAATGACGAAATCATTACTCTGCGCGATGCACATCTAATAGGGTACAATGGAAACGAGTGGATATTTTTGTCGATGCCGAGACTACTGCAAGCTAGGCTTGTACTCAACCTCCTGCAGCTCAACCAGTTGTTGCTCAAACTCCAGTAGCTCAACCTCTTGCTGCGCCTGCTGCTCAACGTCCTGCACATGTCGAGCATGGTAAAAATGCCGCCACTGTGCCACCGCCCAAGAAGACCAAAACAAAGAAGACCGTCGGTAGAAAGTCCAAAAATGTTGCGAAGCCTAATGTAGTGTCAAACTAGACTCAGGCACACCCTAAGTACCAAGCTGATAAGGCTTTGCTTCCTTAAGATCAGCTAAGGAAGGGTGGGCAAGCCTTAATGGACCTCCATGCATTCTTCCTAACTGGCTGCAACAATAATAAATTTTTAGTTACTGTAACGTACAAGCAACAAAATTTCTGGGCCAGCGACAACTATTTTTTGCTTTGCTTTGATAATCTATATGATCTTTTCAATTTAGACGCTCTTGACATCAGCTTGCTGTGGTGCTGAGCATTGTAAGTCATTTAACCTAGTCTTTCAATTAAAGTCGACACATCATTATGTGGTATTAACTACTCTTTTATATCTATAGGCTAATATGGCTAGAATGCAAGAAGCGACCATTCAAATTTCTTGACCCACAGCTGTTAGCAATGACAACCATCGAGAGTGATAGGGAGTCATACATTAAATACGTACGTAAGGTACTCGTCGATTGCACCACAAGAGAACAATATTTAATGGGCATACACTACTTGAATGGACATTATGTCCTACTACTCTTCGCCCTCAAGTGTAACATTATATGGTACATTGACTCGGTAAGACCGTTGGGACCGAATGGTGACCGCACAGAGAGGGACTTCTCGGTAATCAGAAGTTTAATCGACGAGTAAGGTTTTCTTCACTTTATTATTACAAGTCTAACCTTTAACCTATTCTCGCTTAACTCAATTTTGTTGTACCTCGTTACAGAGCTTTCGGTGTCGTTCTCAGTATATCAAAAGCAACGCAACGCCGATAGTTGGTGCATAGAACCGTAATGCCGGTAAGTCTCTAAACGCTTACCCTTTTAACTTTAATGTGTCGTCTAAACTAATCATGTATTTCCATAACAGTGCTACAGTCAACCTCCTGGAAACCAATGTGGGTTTTATGTTGCACACCATATGATGCTGGCCCTGAAGATAGCAGATCTTAAATCACCCGATGTAAGATATTATCATGTACTTTGTTTCTGTGTTGAATTTACATTTCACTTATGTAAACATTGACTAACGTAAAAAACTGAATTTGCAGCAATTCAACTTATATGAAGGCAATCTTAGCGAGGTTGACTTGCATGACATCCGTTCACAGCTAGTGGCATTCCTTGTGGATCAAGTCTTTAAACCGGCCGGCGCTTTCTATTATAAAGGCTAGAATTAATGTTTGTTGGTTGTAAACTTGTGATGTAATATAACATGTAATATTTGGTGAAATCTATTATGTTTGCAATATAATTTTTTATGTATGCTTTGTTTGTGCAATATAATTTGTGATGATGGCATTCTGTGTTGTTTGCAATGTATAATGTTGGCTACCAAATCCTAGTTTTGATTCAGGATACAGCCTAAAAAAATTATTTTTTACAATGTGACCGTAACATTAGTGATGGGTCTAAATAAATACCCGTCACTAAAGGCTCCCAATAGTGACGGATGTCAGTTACTCCCCATCACTAAAGGGTCCCTCTAGGTCCACTTGCGTCTGGCATGACCCTATTTAGTGACGGGTAGCCACTTAGACCCGTCTCTAAAGGTTCCCAATAGTGTTGGGTGTAAGGTACTTCCCGTCACTATAGTTTGATCTTCAGTGACGGGTCACCATATTTATCCGTCACTAAAAGACGTGGCGTGGACCTGAAGGGACCCTTTAGTGACGGGTGTTTACCCGTCCCTAATGACAGGGCTTTACTGACGCGATAAGAGTGACGGGAGACATGCCCATCACTAATGAACGTTATAACCCGTCACTAAAGTGTTTTTCTGTGGTAGTGGTACATGCTCGGCTTATCGATAATGTTAAAAGGATATTTATATGTGCCCGAGATAGAAACTACTACTTTAATTTGAGTTTATCCATTTCAGATGGAAACAATGGTTTTTTATTTATGCCTGCCTGAGATGGAAACTATAATATCTGGACTTCTGATTTTCCAAAACATGAAGATTCTTTTACTGGTTTCTTAATTCAATTGCATTGTGTGTCTTTTCTCGTTTCATATTGTACTTACTGAGTATTCTTTACTCACTCTTATGTTTTATTTGGTTTTTAGGTACTCAGTGACAAGAGCATCTTGGATCGGGGTGTAGCATCTTTATCACACATCACTTTGTACGATATATACACCTTGACTTAGTTTTAATGAGTAATGTAGTTTAATTTATACTTTTAGACTCTTGAGTCATTATTTATGTTATGGTTTGTCTTTGAGATAGTGTGTGGTGCTTAACTATAGTTTTAAAGATATGGTTGATTGGATATGATAAAATCTTATAAACTGTCTGTCGTGGATGTCTATATTATAGGGAAAGCTCTGCCAAAATTTTAAATAAATTTTGGACTTAGATAATTTTTAGTGTTTGGTGTGGTATCTCGGGTACGTGGATACCTGGGGTGTTATATTTTTCTCCAATATTTGTAGTAGAAAACTAAAGAAGATCAAACATTATTGAATGAAATGTAAATTCCCCAACCTAATATATTTCATCATCTGTCTGTTCTTAACTTCCATGTTTGGTATATGTCGAATTGTCGATACGTCAAATCGTCAACAACCGTAAAAAATTAATTATACAAATTAGAGTGGACGTTGCATTGAGAGCGAAAAGAATCACACATGCACACAGGCATCAGTATCTGTACATGTATGTACACGCTTTCTAAAGTATCAGCCAAAACTAGCTGTTTCATTAGTCATTAGTACATTGAACATAACTATATCAGAGAGTTATTATCGCCATTAAATTCTTAAATCACACACGTGATGATTAAGGACTCAGGAAAGAGATCAGTGCAGATTAACTGTGATCACAATGAGAGGGGTTTGACGTGAATAAAATACATATACATATACATGTTTGTTTCAGTTTTTGACAGCTTCATTAGCTACTTTTACAATCCTAAGCTGTCTAGATTGTGAGAATTGACATAGTCTAGAAATAATATAGAATCCACAAGTTAAAAAATACTAGCTTATTTAGATTCTCATCAGCTAGCTAGTCAAATCAGCTTACTAGATACTTAGACCAGCTAGTTACTAAGAATCTCCAACAAAACAAATAAACCTTAGGCTATTCTTCAAGCTAAATAATAAAATAAACTAAAAGTTACGCTATACTTACATAAAATTTGCATATTTTTAGATGGTGTAATTAGACTATTAATTTCCGGAAAAGTTGAGGTAACTGATAAATAAAAATAAGCATGTCACTGATAAATAGTAAAATTAATTAAACTGACTTTTACTAGGGTCAAACAATAAATATCTGTTATATATATACACACACATTCTCATTCATTTGCACATGAGGAATAAGAGGACATGAAGATTACTAATATATCGCATCGGATTCTTCCGTGGATATTGCAGGGATTCCATAAGGATAATATTATGAAGGCACATGTATGTACCCCAATCAGGTGACGCAGGCGACGACGGGCGAGTCCAGCATCATCGCCCGCCTCCGTACAAAACAGTAACATTTCAGCCGAAACCTTTCCCCATCCTGTCGCTCTCCGCGCCCGCCAGCCGGCAGCAGAGGAGCACTTGGCGCTCCACGTTCGCACACGAGCGCGGCTGTCCAAGTCCAAGCGGAGGCCCCACGGGGCGGGCAGACCTCGCCGTCGCTCTCGGCGCGCGCGCAAGTGCCACCGCGTAAGGCAACCGGCGCGCGCGTTCCCTTTTCGCACGCTCGCGCGCAGAAGGCGACGCCGTGGAGCACGCGGGGGGCAGCGCCAAGGCCACGTGAGGCCCCACGCCCGCGCCCCGGGCCACGCGCGCGCGCGCACACCACGTCGCCGTCCGCGCGCGCGCGGTAGCGCGGCCCACGCCTCTCCACCGTCTTCCCGGCAACCCGCTCGACGGTGACCGCGTCTACAAGGCCCTACGGGACGCGCTATCACCCAGCCACGAGAGCCGGGGACCCGCCTCGCATGTCCGGACGGCGGCGCTGCCGGCCGCCACCGCATGGTCCAACGGCGCCGGCGAGCGATTGCCGTCCAGTAGTGAATTCCGAGCGCTGCGGTAAGCACCAGCACGTTGAAACCTCAGGTCGCAGTCAACCGGATGAACACTTATCTGCAATATTTCTCCATGGGCGATCAATCATCACATGATTTTTATCGATTATACGGAAGATGCGCACACACATACACCCACCAAATACACACACCACACACATTCAGCCGGATTGAATGATTGGAATTTGGAAATTAAGTACACGCCGGGCGTTGACTGGAACTTGCAAGGTTAACACCAAACACATATCTCTCCGTGGACCACGTTAATATCTATACGAATATTAAAACTGACGTTAAATCTAATAGTTTTCTATTTTTTCCAGCCATCCAATGCGTTAAATCAGAGGGCTCACAATCTTAATTTGTTATGGTTGCCTTGTATTTTAATTTAATTTAACTACTTTATGGTATAATATACTTCATTTTGTTTTTATTTTAACAATCTGGTTTTCATTTTAAATTAACGAAGAATTTCAAGCTTGTACATAACGAAGAATTTCATCAGGTTGGGACTTGAAACAGACTTCATTTTGTCAGAGCACTCTGTTGGGACTCGAAACAGATATACGGTGAGATCATTTAAACGCTTGGCACTGAATATTTCAAATTAATATGGGTATTGAAATTAGTAACAGTATAGGCCCGTTTCATACAGCTCTAGCTCTAGATTTTTTTGGAGTTGATCAAATCTAACTTAAAAAAATCTTGGATGTGTAGATGTGGATAGATTAAGTGTATTTAGTTAAATAATCTAATTTTTATTTTAAATTAAAAATAAAAGTTTAAACCATTTTATTATAGCATACAAACCACATATCCAATATGAATCTCAAAGTTGAATATATGACCCTATGTCTGCCTGCATGCTCTCTTTTGTTAGAGCAAAGCTAATGATTTAGCTAGTGGTTGGCTTTATACTTGTATCATGTCATATATAGCTGATTTAATAGTTTACTCATATAATAGTTAGCTATCTATAAATATTTAGTACGTAACCTATAACATCATCTTATAAAGTTTATGGGAATCTGTGTACCAGCGGACTGTAAGTTAGTAGCCCGCTTATCTTCTCTCTCCTCTCTCTCTTCTTCACCTCAATACTCATCTGATATGATAACTCTTCCAGCCTACTTACATCAGCTTATTATACTTATTCTTACTTGTGCGAAAAACTTGTCCTTGTGCGAAAAACTTGTCCTCACCGGAGGAGATACACGGATCAATAGCATGTAGCAGTGTGTCAGTCAAATTTTTTTACTCTTCATAGGTTCGTGAATCACAGGTTAACGCACAGTACAATACAAATATTAAAATATTAGAGACTATTTGGAACGTAACAATTTTACTCAAATTTTATAAAACTTTAATAGGATTCAGTTCAACACTGAAGTATTTGAGAAAAAAATCAACGAAAACTTGTAAGGGTTCGAAAATCAACGACCAGAGAGGCGGCCTATGGGCTCAGTATGTAGCCTACTAGCCATGCCACATCATTTCTGCACCCTTTAGATTTCAAGGCCCATTTTGAAGTTCTTGTCAAAATTTAGATGACTTCAAACTCTTATTACAAAACTTCAGCCAGTATTCGTGTTAAAAACTCACCTAGTGTATGCTTTATAAAGAAGTACAATTTACAGGGAAATTCGATAGAGAACCTTAATTCCGTAATTTCACATTCCTCTTATGTATTTCTACAAGTACCAGCATGATCTTTTCCAGTTGTTCATTTTTTTTTTAAATTGGTCCACAGGACATGCAGACGCGCTACGGAGCATGAACCAAAACTCGATTCCGTTAAACGGATTTTAGAGCTTAATAACCTAATTTCTTTATTTACATCGTATAATAAATCCGTTCACCATAAAACTATCTACAGTTTGTTTTGTGGTCGAAAACAAAAATTTAAGCTACCCAACTCTAAAATCGGTTTATTAAAATCGAGTTTTGGTAGGACAAGAAAACTTTTCGTCCACGTGACTCAACAGTGATTTTTTAGGCGGATTTTAAAGTCTCGACTATAAAGACTCCACTAGATTAATGTGATGTACAGGACTTACGAATATGAAACTATCTCATCATAAAAAAAAATGTATATATCACTGAAAGTTCACTCAGTTCTATATTTGTCACTAACTCTCTCACTGACATGTGGTCCTAGCGCTCATATGTCAATAAGAGAACGAGTAACATATATAGAATCAGGTGAACTTTTAATGATATATAAGAAATTATTTGTAAAAAATTTTAGAGTTTAGACGCACCATTTTTTTCACTCAACTGCGCTATGTCGACACTCGACACGTGAGCAATTCTATCTAGTTGCTATAACTTGCTACGAGTATCAAACAGCCTATGCAAACTTGCGTAAAGCTGCACAGGAGCAAGCTTCCATTCCATTACCTAGCGGATACGGATACGGGTGCCATGTAGTCTTCGCAAACGTACTTCCCTAATTCTCATTTAATTACACGTGCTCGCTGTTAGAAATATGTGTAATATTTTAATTCTAAGTTTTATTAGGAGAAAAAATTCATAGATGAGCAACGATGCATAAAGAAACACTAGCAGATATTTCATGTACTCCAGAAAAAATATGCTATAAGAAACATATGAACTACTTACAGAAAAGCTGAAGTAGTGGTTGACAGCGCGTAGAGAAAGTAGTTGACGTCGAGGTTCACATGAGCGGTCGCGCATAGGCACTGCCCAAAAACCTGATTGTCGCCCCATGCAGGTGTTCTCTACGGCAACGGTTCGGAGATCCCGCTCTTCTTACAATCCGGTGCACGCCGGAAAGAAAGTCGATGAAGTCTAGGTAACGCAATAGGCTCAAAGCAGTGGAGCGGAGATGGAGAGATGGAGAAAGAGAGAATAGGGATAAAAAGCTCTCTTCGGATTGGACGTCTCCAATCTTTTATAGACAGCCATAGTTATGTCAGGATAAAGTTATGAACTTATTACTAGTAACTGCTAAAATTCATGTCACATAAATTTGGCCACAAATACTAGTAACGGATGTTTTCAATCTGGCATTCAAACGACCAGTAACAGAAACATTTATTCTAGAGTTTGATGGCTATTCAAATTTCAGTTTTAATCACATTAAAACAGCGCATTTAGATACAGATAATGCATACATAAAAGTCTAAAAAATTTGGATTGACTCGGCGTTATTCTGCTACCACGTCACACACGCAGTCACACGGTATCTCACGCGAAAAATACGCGAATACGCGCACGGTGACTTTAGCTAAGCCCTCATAAATTTTCTCTATTTAATAAATAGAAATAACTATATCTTATAAGTGGGTCTCTATCTCACTAAATAGATAATATAGTACTAACATGTATACATACTTTAGAATTAAACAAATGGGCAACTCATGGGCCAATTTCCAACACTCAGACGCAGCGCAAGAACTTGACTAATATGTAATTATACTTGTCCTAACTGACTGTCAGTCAGTGATTACAAGGTTGGAAAAGGCTTCAGCTAGCTGCCGGCTGTATGGGCTTGGATTGATTTTGACGCACTTTTCGCAAATCACCGTAACAGGAGTGGATACCATGGATTTCGATGTTTTTGCCGGCATGTGGTTTTTGATGTAACCTCCTCAAAAAAAATTCAAATTTAGATTTGAATTCGAAAATTCTCCAAAAGTTTTTAAAAACATAAACATAATTTACGATTGTTTTTTTGTGATTTTTTCAAAAAATAATTTTAAGATAGTTTTGGAGCACAAGAATATAGGTGATTTTTTTTAAAAAAACCAGACCTTATAGCCTATCACTAACATTTTTTTAAAATGACATTATTAATTTTATGATATTCAGACACTACTCTTAACCAAACGGTAACCAAGACAAACCGCTTAGGTTTGTTCGTACGAAAATTTGAATTTGAATTTTTGGTTGGTTTATGCGGTTACCGTTCGGTCGACCGTCCGGCCACTGCCAGAGTGGGAGTCGGTAACTAAAACTCTGGTTCGAAGGCAATGTGAAATTTATTGAGAAATTAAAGGACGCGCCGCCTGGGCAGTGGGATTCACTGGTGACCCTTTTTAAAGGAACGTACGGTGGGATAAATCTGTCCAACTGATTACATATGTTTATATTAGGACTCTTTTCAGATTACGTATGTTCAGATTTAATGGGGGAAAAAACAGGGAGCCACTAACAAAAGCATTCTGTTGGGGGGTTTTAGCAGGGCTTGGTCGATTTGGCTTAACCATAATGAGTTTATTTTCCATAATACTATTGTTGCCAATGTTCTTTGTCTGGTGTATAAAATGATTACATTTACGTCCCAGTGGCAAGCTCTGGTGCCGCTGCGTCACAGAGAAAAGGCTTCAGAATTGCAGGTCTTGCTCCTTGCAAAACTTCAGGGGTTGGCAGCGGTGGAAAGGGGAAGTCATTTGGCTCTATCTGATGATCCGCTGAAGCTGCTGATGAAGGTCGTTGGCTGCGAATGATGGAGTGATCATTGCTAGTCTTATGCCTTTACTATTTTTATTACATATAAACTGCTCATTTTAGTCTGTCTCAGCAGATGGTGCTAATCTGTTTGAACCTGTAAGTCTCTAAGTGTCTCTGAATTTCCTTTTGTGCTGGACTGGGGTTGGTCTTTGTGATACAGGGGTTAGCAGCAAAGTTTTGTGTGGGAGTGCTTTGAGATGGTGGTTACTTTTGAACTATGATGTAAGCTGGAAACCCCAGCATATCCTGTTGCTTTCTAACAAAGCAGGGCTTTTAAGCCTTTTATCTAAAAAATATTAGGACTCTTTTATAATTAACAGTGACATCTTAAGAGGTCATAATAAATCTAACACTTTGATTTTTTTTTAAAATAAAAATTGAATAATGTATTAATTAACTTGTTATATTATAGGCTATATGCACTTTCATTTTCACAGTTGATCTCTTTCTTTAAATTAGTATGAGCAAAATTTAGTTATCAAATCTCTTTAAAAATAGAGCAACTAATTAATAGACATTAATAATTGATTTTCTAAAAAATATAATAATTATGGATGATATATGACCTGACTTTTTAGGAGGTGATAAGTCACTTTTTTTAATGGTGACTAGATGGTTCACACTTATTTAGGTAAATCTGACTTATATAAATATAAAAAATTCCAAAAATAGATTACATCAGGGTATCTAGCTAAACAGAAATCAAAGGTAAGTATTTCACTTTAATCTGCGCGATGGATAACCATTCAAATTCAAATTCACTGGTGACGGTTGAAGCATACAAGCAGCAGATATGTCCCCGGCCCTATATATTTCTGTTTCATTACCATATAGCGTTGTTGAAATCAACTAGTTTAATTAGGGCATCCACAATATACATAAAAAGGAAACATTAAATATTAAATACAGTCTTATTGCTAGCTTTATATATTGTGCAGCCATATTATAAAAAAACATTTAAGATGTGCTCTAAGCTTAAGGTGTGACCATAAACAATAAAGTGCTAACTTTTTGTGGATCTCACCATAAGCAGGGTCTATTTTAATGCTACCTTTTTAATTTATCCTATTGTGTATATGGCAGTAACAAATGCTACCCTTTTGTGGGTCACAAATGGTCCTAGTAAGCATAACCAAAGGTTTGACTTGAAGATGTTCTTAAAAAACCACGACGGTGCATACATGCATTACACTACTTATGCAGCAATGTTTGCCAACACATTACACATACATATTTATAAGCTAAAAATCAATGTGTACACAACAACCATGACATCATTATAGACGAAGCTAGGATCTTTTTTAGTCTAGGACTTAAAATACAGGTCCAAGAAGACAGACCGAAGACATGCTAGCATGGAAGGCGACGTAGGACTAGAGATGGCAATTAGGTATGACGGGTACGGATAATACATATCCATACCTATATCTGTTTCTCTGACGGATAAAAATCCGTGTCTATACCCGTCGTCCGCGGACATCGTGTACCTGTGGGTATACCGTTTACCCGTGAAGTGTGACTGCACATTCACATGGTGAGGAAGAAGCAGGGGCTCTCGGCTGGCCCTAGCGACGAGGGTGGCGTGGGCCGGCGTGGGCTGGCACTCGACGGTGAAGGCACGGGGGCGGCACAGGCCGACGCGGGGCAGCGAGCTCTCGGGCTCTCGGCGGTGCAAGGCGACGCGGAGCAACCCACAGGGCCGTGCATGGTGAGACGCGTAGGGAGACGTGGGGCAGCGCGCTGCGCGGCGCGTGCACGCCGGTGCGGGGCGGCGACGCGGCGAGGCGCGCGCACGCCGACACGGGTGGTGAGAGGCAAAGAGGGAGAGAGAGAGGGAGAGGGAGGCGGCAGTGACTGGTGAGACCGTGAGAGGCAGAGAGGGAGAGGGAGGGAGCCAGCGGCTGTGGGGTGGAGGAATGAGAGAAGGGAGAAGGGAGAAGAGGGGCTAGGGTTTAAGAATGATTTTTATACTCAGGGTAATCGGATAAACGGATATAGATAGTCAATATCCATACCCGTACCCGTTTATCCGTCAAGTATGATTTTAGAAACATACCCGACCCTAATAAGGTTTTTACCCACGGGTAAATAGATAATCGGGTCGGATTGCCATCCCTACGTAGGACACCAAAGGCGGGCTAGCCGATGGGCGACAGGCGAAGGCGTCACATGCACGGCGCAGCCGTGCGCACCCACGCATGAGTCCAGTCTATTGTGCGTGCCGTGCGAGCGATGGCTAGGAGCGATGGGCGTAGGTGCGCCGTGGACGGGCAGGAGCTAGGGACTGTGGGCACGAGTGTGGGCCTGGGGCAAGGGATGGGGGTGGCGTCGCGGCTGGTGTGAGTGCGCTCACGGGGCAGGAGCATGTTGGGGTGGCATGGTGTAGTTTAGGGTTTGCAAGCTGCTAGACTTTTCATTTGTATGAGTACGATCGGTGATGGGTTGCCGGTGCGCTGCTAGAGAGCGAGGCTCAGCCAAAGAGTGAGACTAAGCTTTTAAAATATGTATATATTTGGAAATTTTATAGGTATTTGTACACTATTTTTTAAAAGAATGGAGCTAGGGTCTAATAATGTGTCGAGAGTCGAGACCCAATTCTACCCCAGGCATCATCACAGCAACAACGTTATGTTCTGTTTATACCACCCGACTTCTCATCTCCTTGGCCATCTATTCAGCGCAGAAATTGGATGTACATTGTACGTACGATAATTAATTGTTTTGGGAGAATTAATTAATGGTTACCCCACTGATGACTCAGCTAGCTGGAGTGTTTCACCGAACATGCCACTACTTGAGCCCAGTGTCTGAGCCTTGTCTTCACAAGCTGAGGGTTGTCTCCTGTTGCTTGCATCACAACAACAAATCAATCAAACAAACAAACATAACATAACATAAATAATACAAACAAATCAACACTCCAAAAGAAATTATTAAGCGGAAATTTGTTGTTTACCGGGACTGCAAATCTTCCAGTTGTCCGTGAAAGAAGAAGGTGCAACGGGGCTGCCCGGGTTCGACGTGCCGCCACAGAGCGTGGAGGAGGAGGACGTCGCCGATGTCGGGGAACTTGTGGACAAACGCAGCTTGGGCTCAGAGAGCTGCCGGTTGATGGCGAAGTAGAGGTCGAGGGCAGGGATCGTATCGCAGAGGTTCTGCCCTCCGTTCCCCTCATCGAATCCGAACCCTAGCTCCATGGATCCCCTCAGCTCATCGAGGTCCTCGTCGGTGAGGCTCTTGAGCACCCGGTCGGTGCTGGAGCTCGCTTCGCT
This sequence comes from Zizania latifolia, assembly GCA_000418225.1. Lineage (NCBI taxonomy): Eukaryota > Viridiplantae > Streptophyta > Magnoliopsida > Poales > Poaceae > Zizania > Zizania latifolia. The sequence continues at coordinate 40,167 of KE372747.1, read as the reverse complement.
GTCTGCGGTAGCATAAATGTTAGCGCTGCCCTCGTCATCGGCATCCTGGAGGTCCATGCTGCTCCTGATTCGCCGTTGTATCTGCCGGCGACGCTTCTCCCACTTGACCTCCCGGGTCGTCTCCTTCATAGATAGCTGCTTGGACAGAATCCTCTTCTTGTTGTTGCTGGTGGCAACCTGCTGGTGCATTCTTGTCACCGGCCGTTGACCAGAACCAGCCATGGCGGCCTCTTCTTTCTCCCTCTCGATGTAGAGTGACAAAGGGGGTGGGCGTGGAACACCTCGCCGATGCTCCTTGCCATTGCTGCCCATGGTTTCTGCGATTAATTGTTCCTCTATATATCACGATCTAATTAATGTGTCAACGGCGTATGTTGGCTCAAATGTGCAGCCGTGACCTTTCCTCCTCCAAATGATGCTGGTTGGCGATGGAGCTCGCAGCAGCTGTCGTGCCACAACTTGCGACAGCTGCTGCAGAAGGAGAAGGAAATGGCGGGACGAAGAGGACAGGGATGTGATGTCCTCTAATACCAAGGGGAGGAAGGATGGAGATCAACCCAAAAATAGGAGAGCACGAGCTGTGACATGCATGGATTAATATTGGTCTACGTACTACCTCCAAATGGACAGAATGCAGGATGATTAATTAGGATATTCCTAACCAGGAGAAATCCCTGCCACTCATGGCAGATATACTTAAATTAGGTTAAAGCCATTATCGGCATCAACCCTGGTATTGTTAATGATGGAAGAGGTGAATAGTTCAGGAATAATTCAGTGTTGAATAACTTGTGGGAGTCCATACAACCGGAAACAGCGCTTTTGCCGAGTGTTATCGGTTTACCGAGTGTATTCCCTCAGGCGCTCAACAAATAGGCATGTTCGTCGAGTGCCAAAGAAATAAACTCAGCAAACCCTTGGCACTCGGTGAAAACCTTGTTTTTGTTCGTTATGGACCTAACACCGTTAGGACGTTTTTTGTTTACCGAGTGTCCGTTTGACACTCGGCAAACATGATTGTCGAGTGCATAACAGAATACACTCGACAAACAGATGTCCGCTGGCACTATGTACGTCGAGTGCTGTTTGCTGAGTATTATACTTGGCAAACTATTTGCTGAGTGTTACACGGCAAAGTGCTAAAATCCGGTAGTAAACCCGCATCATCACTATGTCAGAAGACGTGTCATCTAGATAGAATATAGCACTACGTATTACAGAATGTACCATTAGTATCGGTTGAAAACCTCTCTTTAGTCTTATTTTTTAAACTGGTATTATCTATCTGACACTAAACGGATGACACATTAGTATCGGTTATCCAACCAGTACTAATACATTCCTTTAATACCGGTTGAATACTCTAACTGATACTAAAAGTTAGACTTTTAATACTGGTTGGAGTCCCCAACCTATATTAAAGGCATATTGTTTTATTTCTTTTTATTGCTTCTGTTATTTATTCATTACTACTGTTTCTATATGATGTTTTTATACATTATTTTTTAATTAGATTTCGTTAAAGCTGATTTTAATATGATTGTAGTAATGTCAATAATCAATAATGCAATCACGATAACAAGCTTACGACGCATATTCATATATATATACATATAAATATATACATACATATATATATATATTAGAAAAAGGTTTAGAGGACTCTCGAGTATATACATGTAGACTAATGTTTTTCTAAACTACAAAACAAGACTTTTAATCCTTTGAACTATTCTATACTAGACAAATAACCTCCCGAGGTGGTTTGGGACGACGGTCTGGCTAATGTATCTGTCCACATGGCAGGAGACATTGAGATGGCTATCCACGTGGCTATACGCTGACATTAGAATAGAGTAGGACCCGCTTTTTAGTGACACGAAAAATTCTCTCTCCTCTTCTTCCTCCTTCCTCTTCTTCCTCCTTTCTCCTCCTCCTGGTCAGGGTTACTAGGGCCAGCGAGCGGGGTGGCCAACCAGGCATGGCGCGTGGGGGCTGGCTGAGGGGGCACGAACAAGTGAACGCGAGGGGGCGTGACTGAGTGGGCATGAGGGCACCGCGTGGGCTGGGTGTGAGGGTGCTGGGGGCTCGGGCGCACAGGAGTGGCGCGCGGTGGCACACAACGCAGGGACGTGGGGCAGGGCCGTTTGATGCGTGGGGGGCTCAGGCACGGCGTGCGGGCATTTTGGCACAGGGGAGATTGCGGCGCACAGGGTGCTCGAGCTCGAGCGCGACACGAGGGTGTGACCTCTAGGTGGGTGTGGGGCTTGGGCATGGCGCATGGGCATTTGGGCACAGGGGAGATGGCGGCACGCCGAGGGCTGGCACATGTGAGGAGAGGGGTCGACCGGCAGGTAGGAAAGGAGGAGGAAGAAGGAAGAAGGAGGAGGGAGGAGGAGGAAGGAGGAGAAGAGAGAAGGGGTGTCCACATCAAAATTTTAGGGGTCCCACCTGTCAGCCGCACGTGCCAAGCTAGCTCGTTGTCCTTGTGCAAATGTGGAAAACCACGTAAGCAAAACTGCCATCTAAAACCGTCCGGAGGTAATTTGTCCGGTTTAGAATCCAGTTTTATAGTTTAGAAAAATATTAGTCCAATAGGCATAGACTTAGGAGGGTCATCTAGACTTTTTCCTATGTATTAATGTCACTCGAATATTACATTAGAAATACTTTAAATACATAATTATTTATTAAGAGATATAGATAATAGACAAGTCATATAGAGTTCTACTCATTATCATCCTCATCCTCCTCATCCATATCCGCATCCTCCTTGTCCTCCTCTGAATCTCGGTTGAAACTAAATCGATGACATTACATAGAGTAAAATAGATTCTACATCATATATCATGGTGGTCCATTGGTTCTTTAAAATATTGTAAAGAAATAATACATGTATTGCTTGATGATTCAAAACGAAAGCATTTATACATAAATTACTCACCAGCCGGAAGGAGGCTAGGTCGCAAGGGCGATAGACAAGCCATAGATGTAGAGGAGGAGGCTGGGGCATCGAGCATAGGCGAGGATATGGTGGTCAATGGCTGGGGAAGCGTAGGCGGAGAAATGGTGACATACATTAGTACCAGTTATATGTATCAATGATTTTTTTATCCTATTTTCCTATTGTATGAGACTTTTAGTACCGGCTCCAATTACGATTGGTGCTAAAGGTGTTAGATAAAAGGTAAGTTTTCTAGTAGTGTAGCTAATGATTTGATGACTGTAATTGAAGTTGGTGTACTTCATGCAACTATGACTTTAATGTTGGTGATCTTTTGGTAGAGAGGTAAGATACATAGCTCAATACCGCTTTAAAAAGTATTGTTAGAATGTAAATGTATCGTTAGGTCTTTTAGTACCAAGTGGTCTCATCATATGGTAATAAAGGGTCTCTGCATGTGGTTTCAGGAACCGCTCAATATATTTTAGTACCAAGTCAAGAAACCAGCCACCTAATACTAAACTTATTAGTACCGGTTAGACTCTCCATCTAGTACTAATGCCCAAAATTTTAGTACCAGTTGAGACCCTAACCTATTACTAAATTAAAATTTTTTATTAGTACCGGTTATACCTATCCATGATTTTTTTCTCTTTTTTAACCATTACAGATGAATTCTAGTACCGGATTGAATTGAAATGAGATCTAAAAGGATGGATGAAAGCCACTTGTAGTGTACAAATAGATAAAACCCTACCATAACTCCATAAGTTTCAGGTTATAGTACACCATAGAGCTAGACAAAACGACATAACTCCATCTCAGAATTCCGAAACAACAATTCAACAGTATACTTCACTTAACCCTAAACAACAAGATAAATCAACGGTAAAAAAGCAGTTCATCATTCTCTACATAATTCAGCAACAACAATTCAACATCACAAATTTATAAATCACGTTTGCATTCTTCAAACAGACAGCCTTTTCACCATAGCAGAATTAAGAACCACACTACAAGTTCTAGTGTATATATGACGACAGGAGAAATATAATTCTCGATCTTGTCTATGACAAATATATATGATGACGATGGTCAGGTCAGAGATAGAGCAGACGAAAATGATGCACTCACTCTCACTATATTTTTAGCTGCAGATTAACTATCTTATAAACACATAGGAATTACTTTAATTAATTGCTTGATCGCCTAGACCGACGTTCCAACCGGTCTCAGCGAGGGAAGGCGGCGATCTCGACGCCTTTGTTGCCGTGAGACGGCTGGGGCGAGTCGTAGGAGCTGAAGAGGCGGTAGGAGGAGATGAGGGAGAGGAGGATGTAGCTGGCGACGGAGCCGAAGGTGATGGCCACCGACGTCCGCGCCTGCCGGCAGAAGCTGCCGAACACGCCGCACGCCTCGCTCCATGTCACCTCCTTGTCGCCGTTGTACGCCAGGTACAGCAGCTCCGCCGACGCCGCGCCGGCCGCCAGGATCAGGTACGTGAACACCTGCGCCCATGGATCAATCGATTTCGCGGAATCAATGCAGGTTTTATCACTTCGGTGTGACCGAAAAAATGTGTTCTTGATGCTGTGATGCCGACCGTAATTGCTCTGCTTGCTCTGCATTTTCTTCTGTTAATTTTTGATTTTTTTCTTTTTCTACTAATCACTTTTTATCCCATAAATCAATATTCCATAACTTACTTGTAGGGTAAGGAAGAATGTTCTAAATTAAAATTTAAATGTATTTTATCATAAATGTTTACTCTTTTAAAAAACCTATGATATAAACAAATATAATGATTCAAATAATCTATTCTAGAAACAAAGTTTTTAATCCGAGTCAGGCAACTCGAGAGCTCCAAAGGACATAATAACTTTATGCCTTTTAGATTGTCCAACTTGAAATAATTATTCTTGCAGTAAAAAATATGCTAACTTTAAATCGCAAAACTGCTTTTGTATTGCAGGGTTTCTTGATTCTTTTTGGCTCGCTAAGATCTAATCCTAGAGGCAAACATGCAAATTGATACTGATTGTTCATTTGTTCTACAGGAGGACTGGAGGAGATTGATTGTTCCAACTAATCGTGTTAACTTCTTGCAAATTAGTGAGGCCATAGTGAAGGCAAGAGAGGAGGAAGTAGTGAAGCAGACCTGGTCGAGGAGGAAGACGACCCAGGAGCGGGACAGCGTCACCGGCCGTGGCACGGCGATGTAGACCGCTGACACCAGCGAGTAGGCGGCGCACAGGCCGTTGGCGTACACCAGGTACCTTGGGTTTGCCGGAAAAAAACAGAACAGAAAGAAACCAATCAGAGGAGCGGCGGCGGCGGCGGCAGAGGCGGCGGATGGGAGGAAAGGAAGAGGCGGAAGTGGTAAAACGTACTTGAAGCCGCCGAGGTCGGAGTAGGAGACGGTGCCGTACTCGTTGTTCTGGGAGTTGCGGAGCATGACGGCCATAGCGGCGACGCAGAACCCCAGCGGCGCGGCGCGCAAAAGCGTCTCCACAGGCCGCACACGCGCCGCCGCCGTCTGGTCACCACCCGACTGCTGCAGCCCTCTGTCGCCTCCGCTCGCCGGCGCTACCATCACCTTCTCCTCCGCCATCTTCGACATTTTACAACAAGCCAATAACCAAGAACTCTCGTCTCACTCCGTGGCCGTGAAGTGTGAAGAAGACGAGACCAGGGGAAGTAGACGACGGCTGGGGAGATCGAGGAGCGAGACGCGCATTTAAGTTAGTAGTTGGTAGCAGCGCGGCGTAGGCGGCTTGAATGCGAGAAGTTAATGGCGCGCGGTGGCAGTGTCGTGTCGGCGAGTCGAGTAGTCGAGTAGTCGAGTCGAGTGTCAGTGGCCAGTGGGCGATCTCGAGAGGACGCCCCGCCG
>KE372746.1:421483-436128 GCA_000418225.1 Zizania latifolia | reverse complement strand
CCAGGTAATGACCGCAACGTCAGGACAAGCTGCTGGCAGAAGATACTTTATATGTCCTACTGTCGAGTACGTCTTCATGGTGAGCATGAGAACATTAAATTACTTCATCTTTTCATTGATTACTAACTTTTGTATAAGTAACTGCAGTTATTTGGTCTTGCAGGATAATCCAAGGAAGTGTGGTTTCACTCAATGGATAGACGATTCAAGGCAACAATCCGTTAGAGGGTCTATACGACAAGCCAAGACTATGAAGGAGTACACGCAGGAGAAGGAAGAGTATCGGCTAAAGGTGAAGCATGCTAGTTCAAATTGGATGACAAATCCTCTAGGAATCCTCGAGTGGGAGCAACGATCTACGTGCGCCTGTGGTAGTCGTTGCATGCTAAGGATTTCGCTCGGAGGGGAATTAAGGGAAATGAGAGAATTTGTGTGTCCCAACCTATATGACCAATTTGTGTAAGAGATCACAACTAAATCATGGCTTATTTTCACACTATTTCCTATCGTAACACTTATCTTCATGTCCGTTACAGCAGCAAAATGTAAGGAGATGCACATTCTATCGGAGGATAGATGTAGCATCACCTACGTACGAGGATGGTTGGATCACAGAGGCGGAAAGTCATTCCGAGTACGAAACAAGGAAAAGAAAAGCTGATGAGCGAGCAAGGACTGCAAGATGGCGTGAAGAGGACAAACAACAGAAGACATACTTTAGGCAGCAAGAGCAAAGGTACAGAGAGAAAAGAAAATAGGCTAGACGCGCTAGGGAAGAAAGACAACGGAGAAATCAGTAGGACCTTCCTATCCGTACTACCAGTATGCCATTTATAATCTGTTGAACTAGTTATTGCGCCTAGTTTTGTTGGATTGCTTTCGAACAGCTTCGGGTATTGTGCTATATACATTGGAACATCTTTATCTGTCTGCTCTTCGCTATCTACTCATAATTTGAATATCTTACACTTACACTTCAATACCACATTTTACGAGCTTGTAGGCAGATGTGTGATTCCCTGTGAAATTGATATTACAATCTCGTTTTAAAATAGAGAACGAGAAAGTGTGCAAATTTTTCTAATTTCACATAATATTCTATAATATTACGGAACATATTAATACAAAAAGTTAGTGGTTTTTGATATTGAATTTGTCAAATAGAAAAATATAGGCGCCAGTCGGTCTAGATCAGCAGATCAAATGTTGACAGAGACCTGGCCATTGGCCGATCTAGCCGATCGGCCTATATCGGCATATGGTATGCCGATCGGCCTAGATTGACATATGGTGTATCGATAGAAGGTTATTTTTGTAAATTTTCAAATCCGCATACTAAATTTGAAATTTTGAATACAAAATGTATTATTTAAAAAAAATTCCACGTTGTGCAATGTCTGCAACCAAATATTTCTGCAACTCTCATCGTCATCATCATCTATTCTGCTATTAATCTCTCTTTCTGAAGAACTCATAGTACTAAAATACCTTCAGATTCATTCGGAAGGGTTCAGAAAAAATTAAATCGACAGGAAGAATTCAGGATGAGGACATGCGGCATGCAATTGTCTTAATTCTGCTATAGATCTATTCTGCTACTAATCTCTTTCTGAAGAATAATAATTCATAGTACTAAAATGCCTTCAGATTTCATTCTGAAGAGTTCAGGAAAAAACAAATCGATAGGGAGAATTCAGAATGCAGATATGCGGCATCCAACTGTCTTAATTTAATGCCGCGTTACGCCCACTCCTTCCCACTCCTTCGTGAGCAATACATGATCAGCTGCCTCATCGTTCAACTCCTCACGGTCATCAATGGTATGGAGCGGACCGGTAAGGTCCTCAATGGACAAAGTACTGAGATCTATCAAGGTTTCAATAGACATCGCTATTCTACGATCTCGTCTCCGAGAAGGCGCAGGTCGCTGATAACACCCTGGAGCCAAAAGCTGAAATCCTCAGTGAGATCACTGTTTTTTGAATTGCATGGATTCAAATGTTTGACGCAACTTCTTGCTGGAATTTTAGGTTACACCCACATAAATATTTTAGAAATTTCTAAATAAATCTCAAGGGCTCATATCGGGAGTCGGAGGTCGGCACTTGACACTCGGGAGTCGGAGGTCGGCACTCGGCACTCGGTACTCGGGAGTCAAAGGTCGACACTCAGCACTCGGCACTCGGGAGTCGGAGGTCGGCACTCGGCCCTCGTGTGGTCAGCATTAAGAACTCTGGTGGTCAGCAGTCAGGACTCGGGCGGTCAGCAGTCAAGACTCGGGGGGTCAGCAAGCCGAGCTCGACCCCATATCCGCCGAAATACCGGCTTTCCGTCTTGCGGGGATTCAGTTTCCTTTGGCCGTTTCGATTTTTTGGGAACTTGGCGGATTTTACGGGATATAAAAACTAACTCGATTTAGATCGTGATCGTGACACAAGATCGTATTACTCCTATATAAATACCCGTCCATCTGGCCGGTTCCATAGGGGTGATCTAAGAGATACAACAGATTAGATCAGAACAGATCGATTTGCCTCTCCTCTCTGTTGCGCTGTCGGTATAGTCTACTTCATCCCTTTCTTCGGCGTGCACCGGTGAGAGGGAGAGCAGGTCTATGAAACCTCTCGCTCTTGTGATCCTGCACCGGGAGAGGGCGAATAAGGTTTTTGGAAAGCGCTCCGCGTGACTGCTCATGTCCGTCACCACGGCGCGTCTTCTGTCCACGTCTACCGTCGATCGCCATCGGGTACTGCAATCCAACACCAATAGAAGCAACTCTGCACCGACCGTGGCTTCATCTTCGGCTATCGTACAGTACGTGCGCTATTTTACTGTTCGGTTAATAATCATATTTTACGAAATCATGATTACTATGTTCAAGTTTACTAGTGTGTTAGATGTGTACATGCTAGTTCTTGCGGATATCATGATTTATCTATTTCAAAAAGTAATCTCGCAATTGTCTAATATTCCAACAATCCAAAAACCTTATTATAGGCAATCTGCGATTTATTCAATGACTGATTTTGCGGATGCACTGAGGCCCAAAAAATTTTCTGGTGTGCACTTTAAGAGATGGCAAGCAAAGGTCCAACTCTGGCTTACTGCTATGAATGTATGGGAAGTGAGACTTTGCAAACCTGGGGGCGAACTTTCTGCTGATAAGCAAAAGAAATTCGTTGAGGCCAATAATCTCTTCGGGGGATGCATTCTAGACGTACTCTCTAACCGTCTGTGTGATGTTTACATCATTATGACAGACGCGAAAGAGTTGTGGGATGCTCTGATAGTAAAATATGATGCATCAGACACAGGCAGTGCACTGTACCTTGTGGAGAGTTTTCATGACTATAGGATGGTGAATAACCGTTCTGTGGTAGAACAAGCTCATGAGGTTGTGTGCATTGTCAAAGAATTTGATCTCGTCAAGTATCCTCTACCCGCTAAGTTTGTGGCTGGTTGCATAATCATAAAGTTGCCTTCTTCATGGAGAAACTTTGCCACTACTCTAAAACATCAGAGACAAGAGATATTAGTTAAAAACTTGATAGCGTATCTTGATGTTGAAGAGAAAGCTCGGACAAAGGACGCTTCTGAGAAAGGAGACGAGGGCCAGTCTAGCGCCAACTTGGTGCAGAAATCCTCACATAGCAAGAGCAAAGAGAAAAATAAGCCTAACAAGGTGATGAAGACTACTACCTTTAAGAAGAAGAAGAAAAACAAAGCCGAGTTGAATTGCTTCACTTGAGATGAAATGAGACATTTCTACAAAGATTGTCCAGATCGCGCAGACCGCAAAGGGCAAAGGGCTAAGAATGTCAACATGGTGACCATCGGCAATACTGAGGATGGGTACGGTAATTTACCTATTGTTCTTTCAATATTTCAAACTTCCAGCTGGTGGTTTGATACGGGTGCCAATGTTCATGTGTGTGCTAATATATCTATGTTTTCTTCTTACCAGGCCATTTAGGATTCTTCCGTCCTAATGGGAAATGGGTCACATGCTTCTATTCATAGTGTTGGCACGGTAGATCTGAAGTTTACTTCGAAAAAGATCGTGTAGCTAAGGAACATGCAGCATGTCCCTACTATCAATAAGAATCTTGTTTGCGTTTTCGTTCTGTGTAAGGATGGGTTTAAGGTAGTCTTAGAGTCCAACAAATTAGTCTTGCCGAAACATGGACAATTTATTGGTAAAGGTTATGATTGCGGAGGCCTGTTCCGTGTTTTCCTTTTAGATTTTAGTAATAAGTTAGTGAACCATATTTATGGCAATATTAATGATGATGTAAGTGTTTAGCATTCTCGTTTATGTCACGTTAATTTTGGCTTGATGTCTCGATTGTCCAGCATGAGTTTAATTCCGAATTTCACCATTGCCAAATGTTCTAAGTGTCATAGTTGTGTGCAATCAAAGCAACCTCGGAAGACTCACAAAGCTGCTGAGGAGAGAAACTTGGCACATCTAGAACTCATACATTCTGATTTTTACGAGATGAATGGTGTGTTGATAAAGGATGAAAAGAGATATTTCATGACATTGATTGATGATGCGTCTAGATTTTGTTATGTTTATCTGTTGCAAACTAAGGATGAGGTATTAGACTACTTTAAAATCTATAAGACCGAAGTTGAAAATCAACTAGAGAGAAAGATCAAACGTCTAAGGTCTGATCGTGGTGGTGAATATTTTCCCAAAATATTTGATGAATTCTATGAGGAACACGGTATTATTCATGAGAGGACGCCTCCCTATTCACCCGAATCAAACGGGGTTGCCGAGAGAAAAAACCGCATGCTAACTGACTTGGCTAATGTCATGTTAGATACTGCCGGTTTATCAAAGGTATGGTGGGGGAGGCTTTGTTGACTGCAAGTCATGTCCTGAATAGAGTTCCAAATAAAAATAAAGAGCAAACTCCATATGAGATATGGATTGGGAAAAAACCTTCACTTTCTTACTTGCGTACTTAGGGGTGCTTGGCAAAAGTCAATGTCCCAATTATGAAGAAACGCAAGTTAGGACCTAAAATAGTGGATTGCATCTTTATAGGATATGCTCAGAGTAGTATGACATATAGATTTTTGGTAGTAAAATCTGAGGTGCCTGATATGCATGTTGATACTATTTTAGAATCTCATGATGCAATATTTTTTGAGAATGTGTTTCCTATGAAAGATATGCATAACACTGCTAGATTTTCTGCTGAGATAATTCTTGAACCTAATTCACCTGTTAATTTCGAGTCTTCTGAACAACATACTCAGTTTAAGAAAATCCTTGAGAAAGATGACAGTGAAGCTCCTAGAAGGAGTAGAGACAAAGGGTTACAAAATTCTTTGGTGATGATTTTACTGTGTACTTTGTGGATGACACTCCTACGACCATTGTCGAGGAATATGCATCTCTCCTTTCAAAAAATATTTCTAGACTTTTAAGGAGCCTTTTTATCTTGGATGCAGATGATTGAAAAGAAGCTATTCATAATGAGATGGATTCAATTCTATCCAATGGTATGTGGGAACTCACTGAACGACCGTACGGTTGCAAAACCGTGGGTTGTAAGTGGATGTTCAAGAAGAAGCTTAGGCCTAATGGTACTATTGAGAAGTATAAGGCTCGGCTTGTGGCTAAAGGTTACACAAAAAAGAAGACGAAGACTTTTTCGATACTTACTCACCTGTCGCTAGACTGACCACTATCAGAGTATTACTTTTCTTAGCTGTCTCATATGGTCTTATTGTTCATCAAATGGACGTAAATACATCTTTTCTAAATGGAGAGTTGGATGAGGAGATCTACATAGATCAGCCTGATGGGTTTATAGTGAAGGATCAAGAGAGCAAGGTGTGTAAACTATTAAAGTCTTTGTGTGGCTTGAAACAAGCGTCTAAGCAGTGCCATGATAAGTTTGACAGAACTTTAACTTCTGTGGGCTTTGTCATAAATGAGACCGATAGATGTGTATACTATCGACATGATGGGGGTGAAGGAGTTATATTATGTTTGTATGTCGATGATATATTGATCTTTAGCACAAACATTGATGTGATCAATGAAGTCAAGTCGTTTCTATCAAAGAGTTTTGATATGAAAGATCTAGGAGAAGCTGATGTTATACTCAACATTAAATTGATTAAGGGCAAGAATGGAATTACACTTTCACAATCTCATTACGTGGAGAAGGTCTTGAGCCAGTTCGGCTATAAAGACAACAAGCCTTCTCCAACATCTTATGATCCCAGTGTGATACTTTGAAAGAACAAGAAGATAGCCAAAGATCAACTGAGATACTCTCAGATTATTGGTTCACTCATGTACCTAGCCAGCGCAACAAGATCTGACATATCATTTGCTGTGAGCAAATTAAGCAGGTTCATGTCTAACCCAGATAGTGATCGCTGGCATGCACTTGAAAGGGTTATGTGCTACTGGTAGGTACTATGAGTTATGAGATTCACTATTCTGGGCACCCCACAGTGCTTGAGGGATATAGTGATTCGAACTAGATATCTGATGCTGATGAGTTTTATGCCACTACTGAGTATGTATTTACCCTTGGAGGTGGTGTAATATAATGGAGGTCTTGCAAACAGACTATTTTGACGAGGTCAACCATGGAAGCAGAACTCACTGCTCTAGACACAGCAATTGTAAAAGCAGAGTGGTTGCGTGAACTATTGATGGACTTGCCTATGGTTGAAAAACCAGTACCGGCTATCCTTATGAACTGTGACAATCAAACTGTGATAGTCAAAGTGAACAGTGCTAAGGATAATACGAAGTCATCAAGACACGTTAAAGGACAATTGAAGTCTGTCAGGAAGATGAGAAACTCCAGAGTAATAAGTGTGACTTATATTCAAACAGACAAAAACATGGCAGATCCCTTTACAAAAGGGCTATCAAGTAATGTGATAGAAAATGCATCTAGGGAGATGGGTGTGAGACCCATATGAGCTGTCATAGTGGTAACTCAACCTATGTGATCGGAGATGCCATGAATTAGGACCTAGGAAAAAATAAGCTATTGGTTAGCTGAGGAGAGTAATTTTTATTATTAACCCTCTCTAAGTGAAGATGCAATACTCTCAGCTACTGTAAGACAGGTTGGCTTTATGTCTTAATGTATTCTGTTGGCTTTAATTAGCGAAGATGCTATCCTACGGAGCATTCTTGAAAGAATACACCTATATGAGCCTGACTGTTTAACGTCGCAGTCCACTAGACTTGGGTGATCTCTAGTAAGCTTATTATGAGACCAGGAAGTACGACGCATATGCTCCACCCGCGGGGTAGGCTACTAACAGCCAGGTACTGGTTATGACTTTGAGTGAAACTTATTCGTAGAAAACTTGCAATTCAAGGCATAGTCCATTGTTCAAGTTGTGGATGAGTATAGCTTGAAGATCTAGGCGGGAGTTCAACTTAACAGTCCTCGCTAAAACGCTAGTATATCAAACAACAGAGAGAAACATGCAAAACTCTAAATGGGCATTTAAGATCTGGTGGGGGATTGCTGGAATTTTGGGTTACACCCACATAAATATTTTAGAAATCCCTAAATAAATCTCAAAGGCTCATATCGGGAGTCGAAGGTCGGCACTCGGCACTCGGGAGTCGGAGGTCGATACTCGGCACTCGGGTGGTCAGCAGTCAGGACTCCGGTGATCAGCAGTCAGAACTCAGGTGGTCAGCAGTCAGGACTCGGGGGTCAGCCAGCCGAGCCCGACCCCATGTCCACTGAAATACCGGCTTTCCGTCTTGCGGGGATTTAGTTCCCTTTGGCCGTTTTGATTTTTTGGGAACTTGGTGGATTTTACGGGATATGGAAACTAACTCGATTTAGATCGTGATCGCGACACAAGATCGGTGTAGTCTACTTTATCTCTTTCTCTGGCGTGCACCGGCGAGAGAGAGAGCAGGTCTTCGAAACCTCTCGCTCTTGTGATCCTGCACCGGGAAAGGCGAATAAGATTTTTAGGAAGCGCTCCGTGCCACTGCTCACGTCTGTCACCATGGCGAGAGGGAGAGGGGGAGTTCCTAGTCTACCATCAATCGCCGTCGGGTACTACGATCTGACACCAACAAGAGCAACTCTGAACCGACCGTGGCTTCGTCTTCGGTTACCGTACAGTACGTGCGCTACTTTACTGTTCAGTTAATAATCATGTTTTACGAAACCATGATTACTATATTCAAGTTTACTAGTGTGTTAGATGTGTACATGCTAGTTCTTGCGGATGTCATGATTTATCTATTTCGAAAAGTAATCTCGCAATTGACTAATATTCCAACACTTCTATGCTTCGGATTCTCATACACGATTGGTCACAATTCTCATTGCTTTGAGTGCGTCTCAGGCTTCTTTGACGTTGTCCTTCTCACCTTGTGGCCGAAGTATTTCCAACGGCACTGCCAGGAGGATAACTAAGAGTGCTTGATAGTCTTCCTTGTAAGATACATCGTCGGTCTCCATGGCATCCCACAAACCCTATGCTTGTAGGTTGACACACATTAATACCATCCAATTAGAGTAATTTGAGCATGTGAGTGTGGAATATGACACAAAACCACTGCCCTCCTTGATGGGGACTTGGATGACCTGATCTTTTAATGAGGGGGATAAATTATAACATCTAGCCCAATATGAATTGAGCACATACAAGTGTGTATATAGTGAATAGTATCACCTTACTAGTTGAGCAAGAGTGGTACCAACATATAAACCCATATGTTCTAACCATAGCATCTCTGGGTTAACCCTTGTACACGAAGCGAGGGAAAAAGTGTAAGTGGGGTGCTATGTGTACGGAGCTAGAGTGTGACAAAATGGTATCAGAGTCGACACTTGCAGTTACACAGACACATGCGGCTGGGTCAGGAGCACAAACATATTGTGCATGGCGTGTGTGACCCTTGTTTGGGCATCAGCATGGCATATGTGACGACACTGGACGCATGGTTGTGTGCTAAGAGGGGGAGTTCCTAGTTATTTGCTCCAATGTAGGTATGTTGCTGACGAGGATGTCGGGTCCTTTGAGAATGGATGTATGTGACATCCAGTCCAACATAAATTAAGTCCATATAAGTGTGTATATAGAGGATAGTATCACCTTGCTAGTTGAGCAAGAGTGGTACTAACATAATAAACTCATATGTTCTAACCACAGCATCTCTGGATTAACTCTTTTACACAAAGTGAGGACGAAAGTGTAAGTGGTGTGCTATGCGTATGGAGTCGGGGAAAGTATAAGTGGGGTACTATGCGTACGGAGTTAGGGTGTGATATAAGTCGATTGATAAGAGGAGACGTTGATGATCTGACTACAATCATCTAGAAATGTTGTGCCTTAGCAATCACTACACCAACTCCAAAGGTTGTACATGATCTTGATGGAGCATGATCAGTCAAACCACTAGGGTCTTTATTTCTCCTATAAACAATCGAGAGGTAGAGTTCTGGAACAGCTAAACGATGATCTAACCGATCACAGCTTCAACTGGTAAAGTAGCAGAGCTATACTTTGATTTCAACAAAACTCAAATACAACTGAGGTCTCTAGGAGCATTCATAGTCCTAGGAATATGACTCCAAAATATGAACACTTATTATATATGGATACTACTGATTATTTGCTAAACAGACTATGTCTGGAAAATAAAAGTTAATTAATTCATTGATTCTGGCTGTCTGGGATGAAGTTTTAGAAAGGAATTAAATTGTTTGGAAAGTATACTTCTCTAGCTTTCCAAAAGTCCAAACACTTCTAAATTGGAGAAGGCATTTCAAAGTTATAGTTGTTTTATAAAACATAAACCTAAGATAATATAAATACGCATTTGTTTATTCAAAGTATAATAGCGATGGTCCTCGTCACTCCGGATGACCCGCTGAACCACAAGTTGTTGGTTGCCCCGCGATGGCGTGCCAGCGTGGTGGAGGGGACGGCGAGCGAGCACAACCTTGTTGACGCGGTATCCAGGACTACGTGGCTGGCCATAAGAGCTGACATGCTCTAATACCAATTTTCAGCAAAACACTTCTACTCACACGAATTTAAAACTCTCTTGATGGGAAAAATACAGGGACGTTTTGTGGTGCCACTTGATGAACTAAAGAACATATAGATTCTAAATATTGAATAAAGACGAGCAGAGCCTCTAAGGCCTCGCTATATGCGACGCACGCCACAACGCGCTTATTAGCCGAAGATTCTAAACGCAACGCCCTCAAAAAAACGGAAAGAGATAGCAGCGACAGGAATCACAGGATTACAGGCATAACACTCCTCACGCGGGGCAAGTAGGGCAACAAGAGGCAAGAACAGAAGAGATCGACGACGGGAAGCGTCACGGCACGGCGGTCGACGGTCGTACGCTGTCGTCAGCGGATTGGCGGCGGCGGCGGCGGCGGGACGGACGAAATCTTCACATCAGCCGATTTGGGAGGGGGAGGCGTCTTCACCGGCGGTCTTGTCCCCAGAAGCCTCTCGCGGCGCCACACCTCGCCATCACGGCCATGTGTCGCCCTGCTCCGGCCGCCGTTGCCCCATGCGTCGTCGTCTGCATCGGCGCCAAGCAGCAGCACTGCAAATCAGATTAGATCGGTCAAGAAACGCGTCTCTGATCTCTGTCGGCAAGGCCAAAGCTGCATGCTTTCCATGGAGCCCGAGCACTAGCAGAGAACGCGTCGGCGTCGCGTACCTTGAGGAGGACGCGGCAGATCACGACGCGCTGAGGCCGCGCAGGGAGCAAGCATGCCGAACAAGAGGAGGGCGGCGGCTACCCTGCGATACATCCGGATGATGTAGAAGATAAGATCACACTGCACACTCGAGTGACAAGGCGGTCACTGAGATAGGGAGAGCTAGCTTAGCGCCACACTGAGAAGTGAGGAGTCCACTTTTGCCTGCTCTATTAATGCATGGCGACACGGATGTGATAGAGCCTTGCCCAGAGATCAGTAAAAGCTTCTCCTGTCTCTACGCTGCAGCCTGAAGATGTGTGAGAGATGTTCATCATTGTACCTTTGCAGCATTCTTTAAATCTTGCTGGGACTCCGGATTTTGGCTCTACTCTCGTGTTTGACTTCGATGCCCGTCGCCTGTCTGTCCAACTCGCCTTCCAAGTGCCGTGAATAAGAGATGCATTCATCAAAGCAACAACTTGCTGCCACGGAGAGCTAAATGTAGGATTTGTTTGTTCAGAGTGCATAGAATGATGAGATAGTGTTATCTTAGTTTTTAAAGATAAGATAGTTTAATTTTGATTTTCATCCTTACCTCTTAAGTAAGATAATTGTATTTTATCAATTTTATTGTTCTATCAAACTTTATCTAATATCTAAATACTTCATGAACTAAACAAATCCTAGTAATTTTTACAATTTAGTCCTTTTTAAAAATTTATTTCACAAATAGACCATTTAAAAACTTATTCTAGAAGTAGATCTGAAACTTAGCGCCAGATCCATTGACGCCAAGCATTAACAGCTTAGCGTCAGGGTCGCTCACGCTAGCCTCCCTGTCACGATGGCTAGCGGAGCTGACGTGGCGAGGGAGCTCAGCGCCATTACGACTAGCGCTGAGGTTGCTTTAGCTCAAGTTATTTTACTTATTATTTTGAATAGACAAGTTGGTGTAGTGAAGTGGTTAGTGTTTCGGTCTGTTACCACTTAGGTCCCTTGGGCGACCGCTAACCGCTATACTATAATAACATATTTGAATGAGACGTAATCCAGTTTATACTAAAGCAATCAACCAGAGGACCTTAGCGTCAGCAACTTTGGCGTTGAGCTCTCTCGCCACGTCACCTCCACCAGCCAGACCCTGGCGCTAAGCTGTTATTGCTCGGCGCCAATGGCTCTGACGCTAAGATTCGGGTCAATTCCTAAAATAAGTTTTTTTAAAGATTTATTTATGAAATAAGTTAAAAAAGACTAAATCGTAAAAATTGCTGAAACAAATCCTTACATTAGTTCAGCTGGGAGAAGACTTGCAGTGCAGATCGGTGGCCACGGCTCTGCATTTCCCTGCATACGAGGTGCTTCGTAAATATGAAAACTTGATGGGACACTTGCAGCTTACCTGACGAAGTACAGAGCGCGAGGAGCTAGTTCCAGCAACAACTATTGCTGCAACTGGTAGGAGTAGTATAAGAGATCGAGTAAGAGCTGTTCAGTCTGTTATTTTCGAAGCTCCGGTTCATGCTTGGCCTTATAATCGATCTCTGTGTAGGTGGGACGTAATGTACTCCCAAATTGCGCTGTACAAATTGTTTGGGCCTAAAGAAATACTGGACCTAATCAGCTAAATACATGAAGCCCACGGAGTGCAATGTCTGCAACCAAATATTTTGTGCAACTCTCATCATCATCATCTATTCTGCTATTCATCTCTCTTTCTGAAGAAGAGTTCATAGTACTAAAATGCCTTCAGATTTCATTCTGAAGGGTTCAGAAAAAATTAAATCGATAGGAAGAATTCAGGATGCAGACATGCGGCATGCAACTGTCTTAATTCTGGTGGTGTAGATGATGTTAGGAGCAGAAGTAAATGAACAAGTGAACTGTTATTGCATTGACTGAGTGTGCTGGAAGATTACATATATATAGGCAAGGAAGATAAGATATGGCAGTCCCTTCGGAACAGGCCTGTCTATTCATTGGTGGCTGCCATTAGCGGTTTCTAATGACACTTCTATGAAATTGATTAACCTAATACAATATAATCTTAGTAGATGAGTCGGCATTAGAATATTATCTATGAAAACTGCACTAGCTTGGAGTGCTGACTTTACTGAATCAGTCTGCTTATTAACTATCTGAAACTTTAACAGTATGTGCATTGTCAGTTTTGCTTTTGTTCTACAAAAAAACAACCCCTTTTCCAGCGATCCATCGGCATCAGAAAGAAGGACATGCTGATTGCCAACAAATCGGTAAGCCAAGCCAAGGTTAGGCAGTCGTTGCTTGCTAGTTATCCCACACGCAACGTTGCAAACGTACAAAACTGAACATTATACAAAGTATGCAGCACCTACCCTGCATTAGGTACTAAGAAAAATCAAGAAAAAATTAGGAGCATAACGAGTCATTTGCTCCTTATTTCACGCATGCATGCTAGCTAGTACTTCTATTCTTCCCTATCATTGGAAATAGGGTAGGGAATCAGTTTACCGGTTTTCAGGAAATAGAAACCGAAAAATTATATAAAATAGTAAAAACCAAAATATTTAGGTTTCGTTTTTCGTTTTTTGTTTTTGGTTTTAACCCAATATGTTATAACCACTCTTTTAAATCATCAATTGGTATGCTAGATAAAAATTAGAATCACATCACAATTCAATATATCAGTTTATCAAGATATGAATATTAGAAATTCTAAACTTTTCTAATTTTTAGATAAATTTAAAATTACATCACAATTCAATATAGCAACTTGTTAAGATATTAACATTATAAATTCTGAAGTGTTTGGTTTTTTAAGTTTGAAGACTGAACGAAAAAACAAAAACCGAATGTACTTTAAATAAAAACTAAATTTAAAAAAACGAGCAAACTTAAAGTTCGGTTTGGTACGGTTTGTTGCAGTGCTAAAATACAAACCTGTACTATTTAGCATAAAAGGCGTCTCTTTTTGACAGGAGACATAAATAAATCTTATATTGGACAATGATTTTCTCAAGATTCTTGTTCCCATTTCGACATAGAATTATAGAACTTTGCCGGAAATTTTGCCTGAACATTGCGCACTGTTCAGAAACCGGAGTGGTCACTTGGTCAGTGTATGGCTGTCAGCACAAATTGATTGACACTACCGGACATTCAGCATGAAACAGTTCCAGCACGTCGATGGATTAAGCTTACCGGCCCATGTATACCCAAAACCTTGAAATGTTTTATAATTAAAATTCAGTATTAAACAACCAATAAGAGCAGGTTGGTTATCTGGTCAATTTCATTTTCAGCGCTGTTCCCCGCTGTCGCTATCTTTTCTCCAAGAAACCTCTGGCGAACTGGACGCTTTTGATATATTATCAAGTGTTCCATGAGTATGTTTTGCTACTTGGTAGAGACTTCATAGACAGAAAAAGAGAGAGAATAGTTTCAGTTAGTTGCGCAGTATCTTTTATGGGCGATGTCTTGTTTGTGTCTTTGGATACCTGCTTCTGCTCATCTATGAAAACGACCTGAAAATCCATCTTGTGAGTTTTGGGGTTAATTACTTAATTGCATGAAGCAAACACTCTGTCTACAGGAATCCATTTGCATGAAACTAGCATATGAAATTTCCATTCTCAGGAGGACAACTAAATTACCTAACTGACAACTAAATTACTATC
The DNA here is from genome assembly GCA_000418225.1 of Zizania latifolia. NCBI lineage: Eukaryota > Viridiplantae > Streptophyta > Magnoliopsida > Poales > Poaceae > Zizania > Zizania latifolia. The sequence continues at coordinate 421,778 of KE372746.1, read as the reverse complement.
ATAAGCACCCACTGTTGCAGTGCTAGATATGCAATGCCAGCCAAGCCTGTATCTGGCTTTGTTAACTGTACTTCATGGTCAAGGTTCTCTTTCATGTGGTGTTGTCCAAACCCTGCTTCAGTACTTCCTGCCTGAACTCTAAATCATATGGAGCAGTAATTCATGGCACAGCTTTGAATCATGAGCAGCAGCCAAACCGTGCCAAAAGAGAAGGTATGCATGTTCTGGCATTGTTGCACCGAATGATGAATGGTTAGGTACTGTCGTTAGTGTTGTATATATCATATATGTACTG
>KE372746.1:388757-411998 GCA_000418225.1 Zizania latifolia | reverse complement strand
GCGCGGAGGAGAGCGAGGTCGTTCGCGAAATTAGAGGAGAAGAGTTGAGGAGCGAGGTCAATTCCTCGTGATGCCATGCTAACGGTAGAGACGGGCTAGAGAGGAGATTATCGAGCAGCTCTGTTACCGTGTGTAGTTCAGAGATTCGAGATAAAGAACAATTGATATAGTATGTAGGAGAAAAACCGAACTTCTTTATTACTCAGATTCAATCGTATACAAATGAGGAGATGACCCCTCTATTTATAGACAAAAACCCCTAACGGATAAGCGTGCCCAACAAACCGTCCTTATCTATGGAATAGTCGGTTTCCTAATAAAGATTAGATGTCAAGATTTAAAAAGCGAATGATTGGCTGTGATTTGTCAGTTTACAGTTGTCTATAACTACGCTCACCTTACGTCAAATATATAGTAGGATAGGTTTATAATTTTTTATATAAAAGTTAAATAATTAGATTTATAGTTTAAAATATTTATTAATATAGGTTGGTCTTGTTTAAGCATAAATCTAGCTCTAATAAATGTTGAATTTTGATCTATGATAGATTGATAATATTTAATTAAGAAATCTGTAATAAATCTTAGATTTTGATAATTGGATAGATTGATAATATTTAATTAAGAAATCTGTTTTTTATTTTAGACTAAAAATATAATTTAAAATCATATTATTTTATCTAGGAACTTTTGATTTAGCATAATATTAAAACTAGAGTTGTACCAGATCGTCTGCTTTCGGCGAAAATGAGATTCACGTTACAAAACAGTATAGTATTCGTACAATAGTCCAAACTGCTAAGTATAATTAGTTATCTAACCCACTTATTTGAAATTTGCACAAATGACCCAAAGAAAAATAATCTTATTTCGCTGTGCAGTGAACTACTTCCTCCTCTACTTCAATAAATACCACTTACTACTCTCTTCATAGTATAATATTATAATTTAAAATTGGATGGAATATTTTATAGTACAATAAATCTGGATAGTGTGTACTTTATTCAGATTCGTTACACTATAAAATGTGTCCATCCAGTCCTAAGTTACAATATTCTGAGACGAAAGAAGTACTACTTTTTTATTAATATTAATTACAATCCTTATTGACTACTCGTTTCTTAATAATAATAATAATAACTAATGGAAGGCTTTATTATTAAAAATAACTATAATGGAAGGCTATAATAAGAGTATTTTTTCTTTTACTTTCACCATTAATTTTCACTTTTATTCTCTCACCACTAATTTATAAAATAAAATTTTATTTTTTATTCTAACCACCGACTTCTCTTTACTCTCACCAATAATTTAATAATTTGGTTTTAAAGGTCTGATTTTATTTTTTACACTCACCACTAATTTATTAATTTTACTCACTATTTATCAATTTGTAAAATAAACATCTTTAGCCAGAGTGAGTAGTATGCGAAGAGGAGCAAAGTTAAAATTTGAAGAAATGGCAGGGGCCGCGCGAACGCGTACCCCCTCTACCACAAATTACGACGTCCAGTCTCCCACTTGGGGAGATGGTAATCCGACGCAGCCACCAAGTGCAATGTGGGCCATCGACCTAGGCCACGGGCCTTGCTGATCGCCCGTCGACCCCGTCCAGGTAAGTAATCACAACGTTGCTCTGTGGCCTCCTTACATAGGCTCATCCCCCACTCCCACTCCGTTGAGTTGCCGATGTGGTACTAAACCACGCGCTTCCCTATCCGTTGGATTTGCTTCATCAACGCACGGACAGCTCTGATGCAGTTAGTCGTTTGGGATTAGGAAGCGTTTATGTGGCCTCAGCCGTGCTGCATTGACTCCGTGAGGTTTTTATAAAAGAACTTTTGTTAAGTTAAACTTATTTAATTTAGATTAATTTTATAAAAATTATATTACCAATTATAATATTAAATTAATTTCATTAAATACGCATAAAATATATATCTTAATAGTATTTTTTTTACTTGGTCAAAAGTTTGAAATCAAACGATGAAACGGACGGAAAGTTGGAGTTTCGTTGGACCAAATACTGCCTAAGTAACAGCCAGGACATGTGCCATCGTTTGGATGTGTTGCATTCAGCGCCAAATGGTGTTGAATTCTTGCATCAGCCTGTCACAGGTTGATAACTGACTGGATTTCCTGGTCGCCTACGCTGAACGTAAGCGATTCTATTGGTGGTTTCGGACTTCGGAGAGTGGCTGAGCTAGTGGTGTAACTTAATTAATTCAGGGCCAATTGATCACACACATGCCATACCTCTCTTCCTAGCGTGAACAACTTTCTAAATAATCATGCCAGCTCACGAATCTCCGGCTCCGGCTGTGCGAGTGTGCGAGATGGTGGGAAATCGTGTTAACCAATATCCCTATCCCAATCAGCCATGGCGATAGCATGATGAGTTTTTTTTAATAATACAAGCATAGGGTGATGCGACAAGCCCCTGTCTCGTTGTACAGAAAATACCAGCTAAATCAGAACGTTTAGGAGACCATGTAGAATCTATTTAAAATATAACAACCTTTAAAATATGTAAAAACATCCTCATACATTTTTAATGTGGATGAGTGTGAGCCTAGAAATAATTAAGATATGTAATAAGTAATAAGTCCACACGTAGTAGTATGTGTATTTTAGAATAAAAAAAATTACCTTTTAATAGTATAAGTTATTACATTTGAGATAATTTTTAAATCTTAAAAGACATTATATTTTGGAACAGATGCAATAGCTTCTTTTGGTTACTTCCTCGGTTCAGTATTATATATTGTTTAATCTTTTATAAGTCAAAATTATTTAACTTTGATTAATTTTATAAAGGAATATATAACCAGCTATAATATCAAATTAGTTATATTAAATACACAATTAAATATGTCTTAATTGATATTATAAATATTAATATTTTTTAAAACTTGATCAAAATTAAATAATTTTAACATAAACAATTAATTACATTATGGATTACGTTGCAGGCAGATTGTACGAGATCAGCAGCCCACGTACGTGATGGGCTTCTTCGTTACTAAGAAATAGAGTGTAGCATTGGATGTCACGTACAAACAAGACGAGATCGATGGAGAGACGGAGAAACAGCAAAGCTATGAACAGATGACCACTCACATGTGTGCAGTGCAGATGCATATGATTCTACCGTTCAAGCTAGTTTTCACTCGAGGCAGATCTACAGTATTACAGGGGTGTTTGGCACTGTTTTACTCCTAGTTTAGTAGCTCTTCTCTATAAACCTTTAGCCAAACAGATCCAGATCTCAATTTTTGGATCCGCAAAAAATGTAGATCTATAACTTCGCTCCTAGTTTTTTGCGGAGTACCTCAGGGGGTGCTCTGTAAAATCAATTTTAAGGAGTAGTCACAGAGTTGTCTAAAAATTACCCACCTGCCATTATACAACTTACCGATTCGTTATGTCTGTTTCTTTTCTTGCGTTCTGTTCGTGCGCTTCAACTCCTCTGCCCGTTCATCTACGCTAGAACCGATCTACGCACATGAAGCGACGACCGGTGGGCTCTCTCATCGGTGGGGATGGAGTGCCGGTGGAGGATAGCCTCGAGTCATCGGCACCGGAAGGAAGTGGCGGCGTGGCGGACGGCTTGGAGGCCACAGGAGCGGCGGCAGCAGGGGAATCCCGCGCTTGGCCAGGGCACGACGACGGCGGGGAAGCCCACGCCTGGCCAGGGCGCGGGGGCGGCAGGGCACGCGCCTGGCCAGGGCGCGGGGCGCGCACCTGGCCAGTGCGCGGGGGCGGGGACGGCGACGCTGGATGCTGCTAGCCAGAGCGTGGTACAGGCTATTCAGGGTACGCTGGATGCGGCAGTCAGGGTACACAACGTCCCATAATTTCTTGAAAGAAAGATGAACAGGTACAGGCTATTCATGATCTTCCTTTTACCATCCTGATTCAGAAACATTCAGAAACATGCAGAGGTAGTGAATTGCTTCAATGTTCTGGATACGCAGAAGAATTATTGTTGGGTCACATGCTGCTTCCTAGTATATTGAATTGTGGATCATCACTGGTTGGTTAATTTGTCAAAGCACCCTATGCTGAGTTCTGTTGGGAAGTACACAAAAATTTTATCTTGCTTGATTCACGATATTGATTGAACACATAAGAAAGCTTACATTTTTTCACGTTAGATTTTTTTTCATCGATTGCCTTACTGTATGTGGTCTTTCACTGAAGCTATTGTAGAATAGGATAACCATATTGAGAATACCTTTATTTAACCTGGCAAAACCACCATTAGTTCTTCATAGATGAAGGAATGAATCAAATGTTAAGTTAGCTGTGGACTGTGGTATATTTGTCTTAGTTACACAGGCAATTGGCCTAGCATATTCATTTTATGTAATGCTACCTTTATCAATTGGCCTAGCATATTTATTTTTGATTGACTTAAGAGAATGATGATATTGAACTTCAAACATCATGAGCAAATGTTGATTTCTAGCCTGCTTCTTTATAGTGTATACTGCTTCAATGTTCTGGATATGCAGAGGTAGTGAATTGCTTCATAATTATATCTTCTGGGTTGTCTACTCAAGTATGCTGAACTGTTCATATGTTAGGCTTGAAAATCAAATTAGTTCCTTCTGGTTGCTGCTGTTAGGCTTGAAAATAAATTGCTGGTAATATGATGAAATGGACTCATACGTACATGACTCTCTTTTATGAGTTAATGGCCGAACAAGTCAGAAAAGGAAATCAACCAAACACAAGTTTGAACTCTGTTGGGTATAATAAGGTGTCACATAGTTTTTTTTCAATTGACTAGAATTGAATTGTCAAAGTTGCAAATAAAGAATAAGTGAGACAAGTTAAAGATAGATTAGAATGTGTGGAACAAATTAATGAGAAGCCAAACAAGAACCGGTTGGAACAATGAAAAGCGTGTCATTGACATGCCAAATGAGTGGTAGAAGAAGGCAAAGAAAGTAAGTGTAAATTGTCAACTATGTTATGATGACTAGTAATAATATGTGCTTATTAGATTGATGCATCTACTTGTTTAATTTTTATAGGATATTTCTGGGTGTGGTAAGTTTAGGAAAAAAGCTATACAAAATAAGAAGCTGCTGAGAAAAATGTTTGCCGGCATTACAAATAATGAATCTGATCATTGAAATCCTATGAGTGACAACCCAATTATACTACCTCAACCGGTTGAAACAATCGATGTTGATAATGATGTTGCCGGTGGAGGTGAAGATATCTATGATGATACCCTAATTTATGTTGATATTCCTAGTGTACTGTCAACTCAATGTGAGCGTGAGGTACATGAGATTTCTCCTCCAGTTGGTAATGCAAAAAAGAGAGCTCGTGTTCTTGATAAGGGCAAGAAAGCTAAATCAAGCACTGCATTGATTATCCAAGAACAAGTCATTAAACTAGTTGAATCAGCCAAATATTATACTACTAGGAAGCAGAATGAGGTTACTGTGAAGGAAGTCATGGATCTTGTCTTAGATTGTGGTGCAGATTATGCTTCCGATGAATATGACATTGCCACCTAGTTGTTCGTGAAGAAGGAACAAAGAGAAATGTTTATGATATTGCCTACTAAAGAGATTAGGTTTAACTGACTTAGAAAGAGATACAACGATAAGTATGGAAATTGAGTAACTTGTAGTCGTGCTTGTTAATTGAACTTGTAGTCGTCCTTGCTATTTGAACTTATGTAAGTCATTTGAACCATTTTATATATCAACCATCTTATGTATGTTGTTTGAATTATCATATGTATGTTATTTAGATTATCTTATGTATGTTGTTTGGATTATCTTATGTATATCATTCGAACCATTTTATGTATGTTGTTTGACATTGTAGATGTCCAAAACGAATACTGATGATTCTGATGATGAGAGTGAGGAGCTTTAGAACTTTATATTCAGCAGTGGAAAAATAGTGCAGACATATGTTGACTTATACATTGATAAAAATCTACCTAGGACATCAACTCTTAGTGGCATGGGTTGGGTCCTAGAGACATTGAGGACCCCAGGAGAATGCCATACATAACTCTGTATAAATTCAGAAATGTTCTTGGACCTTCATGATTTAATGGTGGAAAGGTATGGGTTACAACCATCTTCAATGATAAATATTATGGGGAGTCTTGCAATTTTATTGTACATATGTGACAGAAATGAGTCCAATAGAAAATGCCAAAATCAATTTAAGCACTCTGGTGAAACCATTAGTAGGAAATTCGATGAGGTGCTCAATTGCTTAATGGCTATGGCAAATGATTTCATAAGACCAAAAGACTCAAATTTTTTATCTGTTCATAAAAGGATAAGAGACGACAAGCGAGCATATCCATACTTTAAAGATTGCATTGGTGCACTTGATGGCACACACATTCAAGTAGCTCTATCCCCAGATGAGCAAGTGAGATATATTGAAAAATTCGGTATACCCACTCAGAATGTTCTAGCGGTTTGTGACTTTGATATGAGGTTTACGTATGTATCAACGGGACAACCAGGATCTATGCATGATACTAGTGTATTATACAATGCACTAGGAGTTGATGAAACAATCTTTCCACATCCTCCACAAGGTATGTTGTTTAGTACTACATTATAAAACAAATTGCACAAATTGTAATTTGGCTTACAGCTAGAAAAAATAGACCTTATTATTGTCTCTATTTTGTAGATAAATATTATGTTGTTGATGCGGGGTATCCTAATCGATCGGGATATCTAGCCCCTTATAAAGGTGAGAGGTATCGTATTCCAGAGTGGTATAGACGTATGGAGCCCAAGACTCCTAAGAAAAGATTCAATCGTATTCACTCATCTATCCGCAACGTCATTGAGCAGTCCTTCAGAGTGCTAAAATGAAGTGGCAAATTCTTTACAAGATGTAAGTCTACTCAATGCACAAGCAGAAAATGATTGTTGTTGTATGTATGGTACTTCACAATTTCATTCGTGAGCACAAGGGTGAAGATTTGGACATTGCTCGGGTTGATCGTGATCCTAATTATATCTCTACAATCCCGAAAAGATATTGTAGATACTCAGCTCCGTCCGATCGGTCAACTTTAGCGGCAAATGCTCTAACTATGGATGTATTCCGTGATGAGTTAGCGACAACCCTTTCTCTTTATTGGAATTAGTATGTAGTGCTACTACACAAATATTTGATTACTAATAGAGTAATATGAATTATTTATGTTTATAAAAAAACATTATTATTGTAGTATAATTACTTTAAGGTATGTTAACAAATAAAGCATACAACAACTCGGGGGTAAAATGGTATATTCCAACCAAATTCCACCATTCCTAAATCTAGATCCGCTCTGCAAGCCAAACAGATACAGGTACTGCTCCACTCTATATCTGATTCTAAGTGGATTCCGTGGAGTGGAGCATATTTTAAGGGAGTTGAGTAGTCCCAAGCAGGTCCTACATCCGTTGTCGACTGATAATGTCTTACTAATTAATAGCAGACTAATTTATTTAATGGTCTTAATATTTCATAAAAATTATAATAATTAGCTGATAAATTTATGGTGATGTCGCTAAGCTAGGGTCTTATCCGCCTTGTACACGCAGCAGCATGGATGACGATTGATATGGTGCTGGTCAGGTCATAGATGGCTAGAGGCTAGCTAGCTGCGTGCCTAGCTCTAGCTAGAGGATGGGGTACTGGTCGGTGGCGAGGTGGACGACGGCGCGGCAGACGGGGCAGTGGGAGGCGGCCTGGACCCAGGGCACCGCGCAGGACCAGTGGAAGCGGTGCGCGCAGGGGAGTTGCGCCACCGCATCTCCGGCGCGGAGCTCCTCCAGGCACACGGCGCATTCCTCCTCCGCCTCCGGCGCTGGCCTCAGGCTCCCCAGCCGGCCCAAGCTGAAGAACCACCGCCGACGTCCACCGCCGCCGCCGCTTCCTTTTCTCGAGTACACCTCCCGCTGCGGCGCGCTCGTTGCCGCCTGCGGCGATCTGCCAGCGCTGCTATGCCTGCAAACTCGCAGCGGAACAAGACGATTACATGAGCCACCACCGTCATTAGCGCTCGGATAATACTCCAACTACATGAATTAGCACAATCTAACTACCGTATGACAGAAACCACGACGTTGTGCTCGTCCATTGGCTGGATTCCTCTGGAATTAGATAGCGGAAATTAACAAGAAAAAACAGTACTGAATCTTATTCTTCTCTGAAAATACACACGATATATCATGCATGCAGCTGGATTACAAGATTCCTGACAACATTTTGCTTTGTCTGTCAGGAGAAAATTAAGATTCTTGCACACAATCAGTACGACATAGTTGGGAGGTTACAGAAAAAACGAACCATGCGAGACACTTTACTTATCAAACTGCCGGGCTACAGGCAGTGGTCGACATGGGTAACCAACCTTATTAATATGATAACTGATTTGTTAATATTGTTATTAGACAGGTTACCACAATTTAATAATTAACCTAGGAACTATTGTTATCGAGTTGGTAAGCGTGATTTTATTAATTCTGGTGAGAAGATGTACACCCACCTGTTGACCACGGACTTCCTCCGGCTCCTGAGCTTCTGATCCAGCCTCTCCTTCGCCTGCCACACGTTGCTGTCCAGCGTCGACCCATGCACACGCGCCGCCGCCTCGCAAGCGCCGCTCCTGTGCTGCAGCGGCGAACGAACTCATCACCCGGACCATTTCAATCCAAACACCCACGCATTCGAATTTTGAACGAGGCACACAGACAGACAGACAGAGAGATTTAACTACCTTGGGACCGGACGAGCTGAGATGGGCGTGGTCGTGGCCGCCGACGTAGAGGCAGAAGGACGGCCGCCGCGCCCCGCACGGCGCCTCCGCCGCTTGCCGTAGCCGCCGCCGCCGCGCGCACTCCACGCCGGGCAGCATCCCGGCCATGAGCACCATCAACCGATCGCCCCACGTACTACGCACCTACGCGATCACAACAGCAGCAACGGCAACAACAACACACCACCAGCTGACTGCCTTGCTTGCTACCAGCTACCTACCTAGCCTGATCAAATTCAGAAGCTGGAATTTGATGGTGAGTGTGGAAAGCCTCCATTTGGAGCAGGAAGAGGATCAACAACTCATCCATCTCCTACCAACCATAAATCGGAGGTGAAAGCAACCAGCATGCAGCTAATTATGTTTCTTCCTAAATTAAGAACGGAGGAGGAGAAAGGAGAAGAGATCTCATGCTCTGTTGCTCTCTGATCATCTATGTATAGAGGATAGGATGTATTTATGTGATTCCCGTGGTCCCACGTGAGCGGAATTTCTAGAGAATTTGAATTTTGGTATAACCAATCTGACGTGACAATTGGAATGCCACCGTTTTGGATGGCTGCTATATAGCCGTTCCCGTCTAAAAAGAATTTATTTCTACACTTTTAATTTTGTTCAAAAAGTTTTTATTTTCTATCTCATTAACTATCATTGATTTATAAATAAATAAGTTTTATTCTTTCGATATAACTCATCTACCTCTTATCTATCTATTTACATTATTTTTATTTTTATTAATAAGAGGTTTTAGATATTTTTACTCTGCTGTTAATTTATTAAATTTATCTTAAAATAAAATATTTATTTGTGAGACTGAGGAGTACATGCAACGTATAAAATTTACAAATTTCTTGTAAAAATCAGTTTAGTTCTCAGAACATTGTATTTATCTATTTTAAAAAAGGCCTGTGAGACATGGCAAATTGTAATGCCCTTCACATTTTATTTATGTTCATGAGAGTTCGAGATAATAGCAGTGTCGTCTCGTGTACCTTCCGTGGTTATCGAAATCGTATCAGAGAAGGGAAAAAGACACGAATTGTTTCGGCGAAGAAATCCGTCACTCCGTACATTATCGAGCTGCCGGCCATTTGGTGCAGCCCAGCCAAAAAAACTCGCAAATGCACGTGAAAATGAAATTAACAAGGTTTGACTTGCGCAGAGAAGGAGCGGTGACTGATTAGCTTTTGATTGGAGCCCCCAGATGTTATGTCTCTCTGCAGCTTCTATCAACACAAGAGAGCTTTCGTTCAATTCATGGCGGACAGGGACCAGCCACTTCGGACGGAGCATCCTGGCTGCCATTCTCCATTATTTGTGGTGCCCACGCACCAAATTGGCCGACTCTCATACGTTGTTGTTGGCAGCATAGCCAGCACCATTCGTCAACATGGTGACAACACGGGATCAGGCTTTACCAAACCGCTGGCGAGCCGGTTATCGGCGGTAACCAGATGAAATAAGTTGTTATCCATCCGGTTTGGCAAGAACCGAATCGGTTACCGCCAATCGCCGGTTAGCGCCCAAATATTTGGGTGGCTCCATATGAAATTAAAATTAGATCCCCTATTAAATATAAAAAACATACTAGTCTAGACACAATCGAAAGCATAGTTAATTGTTTGCTAATTATGTACTAGACTGAATCTCTAGATTAATACATGATAATTCATAACTTAATATCTCAAACTTAACATGTCTCTACTCCTTAAAAGATTAAGCTTACGGTGATGGTGCATACTATATTTCCACACTTTTTTTTATTAATATGTGAGATCACAAATCTACTTTTCACGTATCTCTCTTAAAAATTTTCTATCTCACCTACTCGCTGTCTGCTGACAGCAGTAAAAGGTACACAGGGCTAGAGGGTGTGTGTCCTGTACTTTAGCCCATACATGTTTGTATATCTCCCTTTAAAATATTATGATGATATTTTAATTCGTAGCAATATACGAACATTCATCTAGTTATATTGCATGATTACATTTAGGTAATGTTATATTTCATGATTACATTTATGCAGTGACCCTGCATTCTAAGAGCCAAAACGGCCACCCCACCTCTAGCTACTACCTAGCCATTAACCACTAACCACGATTTTGGTAAAGGACGCCAGGTTAAAAAAATCTTGCATGAATGACAATCACCCGGTCAGTGGTCACCCCCACCCAATTCTGACACCAGGTTTAAAAATATTGGAGAAAGGACTGGAATTTAAGCTAGAGAAAGGACGGCTTTTTATCGGAATCAACGTGTGTGGGTGGGCATACGTAAAATCCAAGAAGACGTTGATGACTGAGACCATGTGATGTGATGCGAGCGAATGCACACCGTTGCCCTGTTGCTCTCCTGCAGTCCTGCTCCATTCCTTTCACCACTTGCTGTGTGATCGTGATCTCGCTGCTTAATGCGCATTGCAATTCATCCGTCATTCCAGTTTCCAAATACTACGGAGTACTTCTTATCAAGCATGAGCAGACGAGCAGGAAACTAACCTGGCTGCTTTTCCCAGATTTCATCCTGTTGAAGTTGAGTCCAAGATCCTGTTTGGAGCTGCTTTCTGCAAATTTGTAAGCGTTGTAAACTGGGCCTGCGAGAGAAAAATAAAAACAAGCGACAAGGGTGTCTCAGGTTAGATGGAGACTTCTTTCTGCGACGATTTAATACTGGAGCAACTGGATTGAGGTTAAAATAAGATATGGTTAATGTTAGGTATTCCAGAAACCTAAGTGCGCTTGTTTGGTTGCATATAGAATCCAATCACAGGCAGAGCCACATATATTTGAGCTAAGAAAAATAAATATCCACATCTTCTAAGTTAGAACAAAGTCTAACTTGTGCATCCTTTCTAATTTTCACTAGCTCTACCTTTGAATCCAATCACCCATGCATGTGTTTGCCTTGCCAGGTGATCTTTACACAGGGCAGTATGATATATCCAATGGGAAATGTTTATATTCCCCCTTTGGTACACCACTAGGATGTTAAAGCAAATGCACTATATTCAAAGGCATATTGGATAGGAATATTCACAACATTTGGATTCACATACAGCAGCAGATCAAACAGCCTTTTGATTCACCTTTTCTGTAGCAGCGATTATCTTCTGGCACGCCATTTCCTTGTTGCCATGCTCCCGGTGGCAACGAGATGCAGCATCACTGATCACTCCAGATTTAGTTTGTTGTTGTAACAGCTAAATGTTTAAACAACAAATCCGCCATTTCACAGAAATAATTTCAGTACCTTTCAGCATCCTGCCAGTGGATGCAAACAAGGTTACGCTGATGTTGGGTTAGGCCTGATTCCGCTGTTATATTCTTAGTCATTTCAATCATGAACTTAGCATAATAGATGAACACACTTATGCGGAAAACATGAATTACATACCTGGAGTAGCGGATGATGTAGTCATTTCTTGACTTGACGCAACGATTTGCCGTAGGTTGTGTAGTCGCCATAACTGCACTACGAACCCCCTTCCCGAGCTCTTAGGATCGGTATCCTTAGAGTGTTTTTGGGTTTTGGTGTGCACGCGTGAGATCATCACCTCGCACGTGCAGCCGAAGCCCCTTTATATAGCCCGAAGGAGGTGCGGGGCAGTTCCACGAATATAAAGGAGATAGCTCCCGATCATAGCATGCAATTTGAAATTCTGTTACAACAGAATGCATGGCCGGCTGCCATGGTTGTACGTAGGGGTTGGTGGGACCACCTCCTGCTAACTAGCATGGTAGTTAGCCAAGATCAATCCAACATTCTCTCCTTTGATCGTAAGGCTAACTTAATGTGCCCTATTTTAGTAGAATAGCGAACTAAGACAATGTGTTACAGCAACAGGTGTGTGCCACTGCAATCCCAGTACCCATAGTCCATTATAATACTTCAATGGAACACCTAATGACTTAGCGGGTGTTGGTTAATACTTATGCCCCTATATCCAGGATCTCATTCTAAAGGCTTTCCGCTAATCCCATGCTGCAACATGATCTTTAAATAAGTTAGGAGATAAGCCTTTAGTAAGCGGATCCGCAAGCATAGACTTAGTACTTATATGCTCAACCTTAATAGTTTAATCATGTATTCTATCTTTCACAATATGATACTTAATGTCAATGTGTTTGACAGCACCACTTGACTTGTTGTTACTCAAATAAAAAACTGCAGTCTTATTGTCGCAATATATTGTGAGTGGTCTTAAAATGCTGTCGACCACTCTAAGTCCTGGGATGAGATTCTTAAGTCATACAACCTGCTTAGTTACTTCATAATATGCCACAAATTATGCCTGCATTGTCGACGATGCAGTAAGTAATTGTTTTGAGCCTTTTCAAGAAATAGCTCCTCCTGCTATGGTGAAAACATAACCTAATGTGTATATCTTAGTATCCACGCATCCCGCAAAATCATCGTCTGAATAACCTATAACTTGAAGGTTATCAGATCTCTTATATGTGAGTATGTAATGCTTAGTACCTTGCAAATAACGCAAGACTTTCTTAACAGCTTTCCAGTGATCTAATCCTAGATTTGTCTAAAATTTGCCAAGCATCCCAGTTATAAACTCTAAGTCTGGACGAGTACAGACTTAAGCATACATAAGGCTTCCGATGGCTGAAGCATACGGAATAGCTTTCATATGATCAGATTTCAATTGATTTCTCAGGCTTTGGAATAATCCAAACTTATCGCCCTTAATCATTAGAGCAGGCGTGGCAGAGCACTCACTCATGCTTTACTTTTCAAGTACTCTGTCCACGTATGATTTCTGAGATAATCTTAATACTTCTTTAGACCTATCTCAATATATCTCAATGCCAAGAACATAAGAGGCTTCATTGAGATCTTTCATATCAAAATTAGAGGATAGAAATCCCTTAGTCTCACGCAGCATATCCTTATCACTGCTTTCTAATAGGATATCATCCACATAGAGTACTAGAATTATAAATTTTCCACCTTTACTCTTAATATAAATACAGTTATCCACCACATTTTTCTTAAATCTGAACTTTCTAATTATTGCATCGAATGTAAGGTACCATTGTCTTAATGCTTGCTTAAGACCATAAATGGATTTCTTTAACCTACATCCCATATGTTCCTTGCCTTTTATAGCAAAAACCCTCAGGCTGTGCCATGAACACAGTCTCATGCAAGTCATCATTAAGAAATACAGTCTTAATATCCATTTATTGAAACTCTAAATCATAATGAGCAACCAACGCCATGATAATTCTTAGTGAGTTCTTCTTTGAGACAGGGGAAAAATATCATTATAGTCAATCTCCTCTCTTTGAGTAAAACCCTTAGCTACGAGCCTAGCATGAACCTTTCAATATTTCTTTTAGAGTCATGCTTAGTTTTGTAGACCCACTTACAGCCTACTGTTTTGACTCCTCTAAGAATTTATACTAAGTCCCAGACGTCATTAGTGCTCATAGACTTTAATTCATCTTCCATGGCCTTAAGCCATCTAGATGAGTATTTACTCATTATAGCCTCCTTAACTGAGGTGGAGTCATCTGGATAGTAAAATCGATATCCCTCAAATATTTCTGGATATCCGGATTAAATAATTTAGCTTTAGTTGGACAGCCTCACACACATAAATAATTAATTGTTAGTTTTCTTCCAGAAAATAATTCATAAGGTGTCTGGGAACCTAATTTAATGTGTGTGGCTGTCTTTAATACTTCATCCACAACTTAGAAGATAAGGTGGAATGACTAAGCACGCTACGTACCATATTCATAAGGGTACGATTGCGACGCTCAGCTACTCTGTTTTATTATGCTATTATGCCATTTTCTTCAAAATATTTAGCAAATAGCCCATGAATTTGTCTATAAATAGCATATCTCCCATGATATTCTCCCCTTGATCTAATCTTACTACTTTAATCTTAGAGTTATGCTGATTTTCAACCTTAGCCTTGAACTTCTTAAATTTCTCTAATGATTCAGATCGATCATAAATGGGAAAAATATAGCCATAACGGGAGTCTATCTACTGACATTATCGGAAATGGTCCGCAAATATCAGTATGAATTAATTCTAAAGGACCATTACTCCTAATTGCTCCTTTCTTAATTGTCTTAGTGAATTTTCTCTAAATGCAGTAGTCTTAGCAGTGCGTTGAATTTGAGAAGTCTAGAGGTTAAAGTATCTTCTCCTCAATGAGACGCTCTATTCTCTCCTTCGAAATGTGGCCTAAACGACATTGCCACAATTTCGATGTCGTCTCATTACTCCCCTTAGTCTTAACAATCACATCACATACATTTATTACAGGGTTACTCATAGATAATAAATAAAATTCATCATACTTAAATAATTATCGTCACATACATTTATTACAGGGTTATCCGAATCAATAACTAAGTTATTGTCATAAACATTGATGATGTGCTTATTGTCACAAAATGTACAAAAATAATTATCGTCTGTCAACATCAAAACTGATAGTAAGTTCCTCCTAACACTAGGAACAAACAATACATCATCAAGTGAAAGATTAAAGTCATTCTTCAATTCTAATGTTAGGGATCCAATGGCTTTAACTTTATTTTCCGTCCCATCCGTGACTCTAAGACTTTGGTTCCCCTTTCTTATAGTCCACACGGTATGGAATCCCTGTAAAGAATTAACAACATTCATAGTGGTACCGAAGTCAACCCACCAGCCACCAGTCATTAGGAGAAAAATTAACATAAAGGGATTCATTAACATTAGAGATAACTTAATTACCCTTCTTTTTAAACCATGCTTTGAAGCCATTCTAGTTTTTCTGGATGTGACCTATCTTATTGCAAAACTTGCATATCACAGATCTAGAAGAAGAAGTAGAAGGACCCTGATTGTTGCATGCTTTACTTGATCCAGCATTTGGAGAAGAAATATTCAACTTTCTTTTTACTTTACAGCTGCTGGAATCATCCTGATGCTTTCTCTTGTCAGAAATGACAAGATTAGTTGATTCCTTAGTTGTGACAGCATTTTATCTTTCATCCTCAACACAGTGGCTAATGACTTCGCTTAATGTCCACTGATCTTTACCGCTAATGTAATTTATCTTGAATGGTTCATAATCAAGTGGCAGAGATGCCATAATTAAAAGAATCAAGAAGCCATCTGAGATAGCTATGTCCACTGTCTTAAGCTTAGTTGCCATATCTACCATACTCATGATATGATCCCTTATGCATCCTTTTCCATTATACTTGATAGTTAACATTCTTGAGATCAATGTACTAGCATAAGTTTTTGAAGAACCCTTAAAGTTCTCCTCAACATTTGCTAAGTACCCCTTAGCAGTCTCAGAGTCAGGAATTTCATCTTTAATCCCAACCATAATACCCTTCTTAATAATCATTAGAGATAGTCTGTTCGACTTCTCCCACTTAGCCTCGGATCATCATACTCCCTTTTCCTTATAGAGTAATCAGAAACATTAATAGCAGGAGGCTTAGGATAGTCAACACATAATGCCATGTCAAGGTCATTGATCCTGAGCATGATAAGGACTTTGTCCTTACACTTCTAAGAATTTGAGCCATTAAAAGGCTCAATGCCACTCAATTGAGTGGCGATATTCGTCAAGGCTAAAAATTTGTGACAAAAACATTAGTGACATAAATAACATGTAATTAATCCTACGTTGGTCTTATTAATTACACATTAATAATAATGAAATCTAATCCGTATCACCGTTGGGCAGAAAATGGAAAAGAAGTTAAACATAATGAGCAATTTAAAATTATCATCAAAGTTGGTCAATAATAATTTAAATTACAAAATTAATTTCTCTGTCTAAATTTCCCATTGGTTCCATTTAAATAGATACAACATAATACATAAATTGAAATTGTCATAATTTCAGCGATAAAGGAAATGCAGGAAAATAATACTTCAAAGCAGCATAAAAACAGAAATTTAGAAAAAAAAATCTGCAATTGAAAAGGGATTTTCGGTCGGGACTGCGCGTGGCCTAGTGCGCACAGTCCAGCCTGCGGCGTGATTGCCCGGCCTTGCACGTGGCCCAGGAGCAGTAGACCAGCATGGAAGAAAGCGTGGCACAGACTACGCGCTAGAAGTAGGTACTGGCACCTTAGGGCCCATTGTGGGAGGCGGCAGCACTCAGGGTCGTCGGATGTGATACAATGGCCAAAGCGAATCCCAGCGCCTCATATAAAAAGCAGAAACTCCCCTCCCCAAACCCTAAACCTAATCCTCAGCCCTCACCCGATCCCTCCTCTCTCCCCTCTCACCCGAGCGGTACGGCACATGGCGGTTACACCGTGCAGACCGAGCGGTGACTCAAGCAGCGGTGGTAGCGCTGTGGATCTCCTCGCCGATGAGGTCACACGGTGGGTTGCTGCGTGCCTCTCTGTCGAGGTGTCTCACCGTGTCGCCAAGGCTGAGCGAGAGCGGGTGAGAGTGGCCTGGCGTGGATGGACGGCGCTTTACGATGGTGAGCTTTACGATGGTGACTTCGCCAGCAACTGGTGGTGACACGACATGCAGTACCGACACGATGACTCCGTGCAACAACAGCTCACCCGCGATCTGATGGAATTGTGCCCAAGAAAAATTCTAGGGGAACCGGAAGTTCCGGCTGTAGCCGAAAGTTCCGGGTTCTGGAGCATTCGGAAGTTCTGGTAGGACCAGAAGTTTCGTGCCAGCCCCAGTATTTGATTTTCTGGATGAACCGGAAGTTCCGGCTATAACCGGAAGTTCTGGGTCAAGAATTAATTCGATACAGAAGGTCATTTTTGGAAGTTCCGGCTGTAGCCGAAAGTTCTGGGTTAGGCGAACAGATTAGATCTGTTGGGCTTTAATATAGATTAAAGGCCCATAATGAGGTACTATATAAAGAGAGATGGGGTAAGCACGAAAAGACTGCTGATCATTGCTACTTCACCCTAACCCTAGCCGTCACCTCTCCTCTCTCTACGATCACAAGTGTTGTGATTGATCTTCCAGATCTCACGAGTGGTGCTAGCACGCCGGCGTGAGGTGATCCCGTCCCTGTACGTGTGGATTCCGTAGAGGCACCGTTGCTGCATCGGTGCTGTTCTTCTTCCTTGAAGATCGCCGGATTACGCCGACTTCGTCGCCGACGAACGGATGGAGCTGTGAGGAGCAGATCAAGGACACATTTCATCGATTCTACTTCCGCTACCTGAGCGTGTCTCGAGGCTCAAGATAACGATCCATGATCCCATTACACGCATAGTTCCTGGGCTAACGGTTTAAAATTTTGAAATTAAGCTTTAGCGTAGCCTCCCCATAACCCAACAGTGGTATCAGAGCCTACGTGCGTAGTGTTCGATCTGGATCGATCACATATGGTGATATGTGATGGAAATAGATTGGATCTATTGTTTTTGTCGTCGGATTTCTGAAAGTTTTGGTTGGACCCGAAGTTCCGGGCCGAAATAATTTTCGATACAGAATGTTATTTTCGGAAGTTCCGGGTATGACTCAGAAGTTCCAGGTCTGGAAGTTCTGGTTGGACCAGAACTTTTGGACAGAAATAAATTCCGTACAGAAGGTTATTTTCGGAAGTTCCTGGTGTGACTCGGAACTTCCGGACCAAAAATAAATTTGAGTCAGAAGGTTGATTTCGGAAGTTCCGGCCCTGAGTCGGAAGTTCCGGTCCCTTCGACCAGAAGTTCCAGCTGAGCCGAAAGTTCTAGGTCTGTTTTCAGTTGCGCATAGTCTCCGTCTAACTTATTTTTGCACAGAATGTTATGACTGGTATGGCCTTGCAAAAGTATGTGATACTCGCTTGTAGTAACATGGCCTACGTGTCATGGTTGATTACAGCCCAAGGCTGTTCAAATGTTGTACGACCTGCGCGTCGACATTTGATGCTTTAGCTCATGTAATTAGTATAGTGCTATTAGATGTAATAGGCTGATACAGGTTGATGGAGGCTTGAAGCGTGATGACCCGAAGGACAGGAATCATGGAGATGGAGATCAGCATGCAAGAGGGCCATACTATGTCACAGTCAATATGATTGGCTGCGATGTTTACTTTTGTTCCTATCATACTTTCTTTCATGTTCTGTGTACGGTAGGCATTGTTACCATGTTAGAATAGTTTTCCTCAGAAAATTAAGTATTGGTGCTCTTTTCAATAGCTGCACCTACAAAGGTTGTGATCATTGTATGGTGGGTCTGCCAAAGTAGGGTGGCATCTTTTATCTCAATCAGTTAGGGTGGTGTCAGACACTACATGCATAGTATTAGTTTACTTAATAAAGCTATCAAAACGGTTTTGGGCTTTGGGGCATGAAGTTGGGCGTCGGGCATAGGATGTCACCCCAATGAACAAGAGTCACATAGGATGTGATTAGCAAGGTGTTGCTTACCTATGTCACTAATCTTCTAGCAGTGATGCCAAAGCTCACTAGGAGTTAGTTGAATATGGATCTTGTCCCACAATGTGTCGTTAGGTGGAAAACGATCATTTTACATATTGTGGTATATCTTTCATTTGATAGAAGATTAACATAGCATAGTGCTGAACCTTACATTATTGTTGTAGATCATGGCACATACTGCAAAGAACACTTCCGTTTTTAATCTGTGACCTATCCTTGAAAGAGAGAAATTGTCTAGAACAAATTTTATAGACTGGTACAGGAATCTGAGAATTGTTCTCAAACAAGAAAATAAAGATTACATTCTGGAGAAACCCCACCCTGGTGAACCGAAGGATGATACGCCACTGGCTGAGAGGCGGGCTTATGAGAAGCACGCCAGTGATTCAGTGGATGTCAGCTGTCTCATGCTTGCTTGCATGTCTTCTAAGCTTTAGAAGCAATATGAAGACAGAGATACCTACGATATGATCGTTGAGCTGAAGGGCATGTTTGAGAACGAAGTACGGACTGAGAGGTATAATGTCTCAAAGTCCTTGTTTACGTGCAGGTTGGTGGAAGGCAGTCTAGTGAGTCCTCATGTGATCAAGATGATTGGTTACGTTGAGAACCTGAAGAAGCTTGGCTCTAAACTTAATAATGATTTGGCCACAGATGTGATTCTTCAGTTGCTCCCTGTGAGCTTCGAGCCGTTTATCATGAATTTTCATATGAATGGCATGAAGAAAACATTGGCTGAATTACATGAGATGCTCAAGACAGCCGAGGAAAGCCTTAAGAAAAACCCTAGTCATGTGATGATGGTTCAAAAGGAAAGTAAGAAGAGAAAGCGTAAGGGAAAGGCTAAAGCTTCAGATGCGATCTCGAGCTCTAAGTCCAATTCGACTGGAAAGTCTAAGTCGGGCCCTGCTAGCTCTGACACTTGCCACCACTGCCATAAGTCTGACCATTGACGGAGGAATTGTAAGTTGTACTTGGAAGAACAAAAGAAAAAGAAGAAAATTATGACTTCCGCTTCAGGTATAAATGTTATTGAAATTTATCTTGCTACTCATCCAAGTAATTCATGGGTATTTGATACCGAATCAATGATTCACACTTGCAAATCGTTGCAGGGGCTGAAAAGGACTAGGAAGTGCGCAAGAGGCGAATTGGATGTTCGCGTCGGCAATGGTGCAAAAGTTGCTGCGTTGGCCGTCGGTGTTTATTCTTTGTCACTACCCTCAGGATTAGTTTTGGAGTTAAATAATTGTTATTTTATTCTCGCCTTGGGCAGAAACATTATCTTTTTGCCATGTTTAGAGGAAGACGGTTTTGAATTCGTAATAAAGAACAAGTGTTGTTCGATATTTTTGAATGGTATGCTCTAAGGTGTTTGTCTATTGTTGAATGGCTTATATATTCTAAATCTTGAGGATACACATGTTTATAACATTAATACAAAGAAATCTTGACTCAATAATTTAAATCCTACCTATGTCTAGCGTTGTCGTTTGGGTCATATAAATTTGAAGCGCATGTAGAAGCTTCATAGAGATGGGATTTTGGAGTCATTTGATTTCGAATTATTTGACACATGTGAGTCTTATTTACTTGGCAAGATGACTAAGACGTCTTTCACTGGTCAAAGTGAGAGGGCAAACGAGCTATTGGCTATTGTACATACTGATGTATGTGGACCAATGAGTTCTACAGCCAGAGGTGAATTTCAGTACTTCATTACTTGTAAAGACGACTTTAGTGGATATGGTTACGTCTACTTAACGAGGCATAAGTCATGATCCTTTGAAAAGTTCAAGGAGTTCTAGAATGAGGTACAAAATTATATTGGCAAGACAATCAAATTTCTGCGATCGGGTCGTGGAGGTGAATATTTTAGCTATGAGTTTTGACTCCACCTGGTACACCTCAGTGGAATAGGGTGTCCGAGCGGAGGAACCAAACTTTGTTGGACATGGTTCGGTCGATGATGAGTCAAACTGATCTTCCATTATCTTTCTGGGGATTCGCTTTAGAAACTGCTGCTTTCACGTTAAACAGAGTTCCATCTAAATCTGTGGAGAGGACGTCATATGAGATATGGACTGGGAAGCGTTCCGGGTTGTCTTTTCTAAAGATCTAGGGTTGTGAGGTCTATGTAAAACGTTTGACGTCTAATAAGCTCACTCCCAGATCTGATAAATGCTTCTTTGTGGGATATCCTAGGAAAATCAAAGGATATTACTTTTACAACCGGGAAGAAGGCAAAATGTTTATCACCCAGAATGGTGTTTTTCTTGAAAAAGAGTTTTTCTTGAAAAAGAGTTTCTCTCGAAAGGGGTTAGTGGGAGCACGGTGCGTTTCGAAAAGGTTCGAGAGCCACTAGAAAGTGTTTCACCTCCTACTGAACCGCAACTCGACATGCAAGATGTTACAGAGCCTGTTGTCGAGACACCAGCCCCACGTCGGTCGGAGAGGTTAAGTCGTGCGCCCGAGCGGTTAGCGTTTTTAACCACTGGGCAGCGCGGCATATTACTATTGGACAATGATGAACCTAAGACTTATTCAGAAGCAGTGATGAGACCTAACTCTGAGAAATGGCTTGGAGCCATAAGATCCGAGTTAGAATCCATGCGAGAGAATGAAGTTTGGAACTTGGTCGATCCACCTAATGGTGTAAAAACTATCGAGTGTAAATGAATTTTTAAGAAAAAGATAGACGTTGATGGAAATATTCACATCTATAAGGCTCGATTGGTGGTGAAAGGTTTCAGGCAGATTCAATGTGTTAATTGTGAT
The DNA here is from genome assembly GCA_000418225.1 of Zizania latifolia. NCBI lineage: Eukaryota > Viridiplantae > Streptophyta > Magnoliopsida > Poales > Poaceae > Zizania > Zizania latifolia. The sequence goes on along the minus strand of KE372746.1, from coordinate 390,012 downwards.
GAAATGTTTTTGTCCGTCGCTATGCTAAAGTCTATCCGGATCATCCTAGCAATTGCCGTATTTTACGACTATGAGATATGGCAAATGGATGTCAAGACGGCTTTCCTTAATAGAAACGTAAGTGAGGATGTGTACATGACACAGCCTGAAGGTCTTGATGATCCAGAGTGTGCTGGGAAAGTTTGCAAGCTGCAAAGCTCCATTTTTGGGCTGAAGCAGGCTTCTCGGAGTTAGAACCTTCGTTTTGATGAGGTAGTCAAAGGGTTTGGCTTAATCAAGAACGAAGAAGAGCCTTGTGTTTACAAAAAGGCTAGTGGGAGCTCACTTGTGTTTCTGGTCTTATATGTAGATGATATATTGTTGATCGGAAATGATATTCCTATGCTAGATGCTATCAAGTCTTCGTTGAGAAAAAGTTTCTCAATGAAAGATCTTAGAGAGATAGCATATATCTTGGGCATAAAGATCTATAGAGATAGATCGAGAAGGCTAATTGGATTAAGCCAAAGCATGTACATTGACAAGGTATTGAAATGGTTCAATATGCAGAATTCTAAGAAAGGTTTTCTGTCAATGTTACATGGTATTTCTCTCAGCAAAAGTCAGTGTCCTTCTACACCTAAAGAGCTAGAGAAAATGAGTGCGATCCCGTATGCCTCCGCAATCGGATCCATCATGTATACCATGCTTTGTACACGCCCAGATGTTTCTTATGCTCTAAGTGTTACGAGCAGATATCAGTCAAACCCTGGTGAAAGTCACTGAGCGGTAATAAAGAGTATCCTTAAGTACTTGAGAAGAACTTAGGATATGTTCCTGGTCTATGGAGGCGAGGAGGAGGTCGTTGTAAATGGTTACACCGATGCCAGCTTCTAGACCGACAAGGACAATTCGCGATCGCAGTCTGGATATGTGTCCTGCCTCAATGGAGACGCAGTGAGTTGGAAGAGTTCCAAGCAAGAAACGGTTGCAGATTCAACGACAGAAGCCGAGTATATTGCAGCTTCGGAAGCTGCAAAGGAAGTAGTTTGGATCAAAAAGTTTGTTTCTGAGTTGGGTGTTGTCCTTAGTGCGTCCAGTCTAGTGGACCTCTATGGTGATAATAGTGGTGCCATTGCGCAAGCCAAGGAGCCTAGGTTGCACCAGAAGTCCAAGCACATACTGCGGCGCTATCACCTGATCTGTGAGATTATAGATAGAGGTGATGTGAAGATATGTAAGGTGCACACGGATTTAAATATAGCCGATCCGTTGA
>KE372746.1:352964-380846 GCA_000418225.1 Zizania latifolia | reverse complement strand
ACGATGGCGAGAGAAGTGCATGGTCCTGATTATGAGTCGGTCCAGCATGACATCGATGGGGAGGTGGTCGTGAGGGTTGGAGGAGGCAAGAGGCATGGCCGTTACTGGATGGGTGATGGTGCGGTCGATGCTTCCCACACCCCCACTCTCTCTTAGCTAAGAGCTCAGAGCTCGAGCTCAGGTCTGGGTATACGCCATCGCTCAGACACATCACGAGACGCCATTACCAAGCTCTAGGTTAGTTGTATTCCATTCATCCTTAAAGCCTTCTACTTTCTTTGTATTGGAACGATAATGACATTGCGATAACAGTGTGTAGGCCTAGCTAAAGGAAGAGAGAAGACAAAGGGTCGAGATAGAGGCTAGCATGGTGGAAGAGAGAAGGCAAACGGCCAAGATGGAGGCCAGGTTGCAGGCCCAACACGCTGATTGGCAAACCTAGATGCAGGCCCAGCTGCAGTCTGAGATGCAGACCCAGATACAGTAGTATTGGGTGCAGATGATGGGTGGCTCTTATTCAGGTCAGATGGGATAGCCTCCATCATCGATGCCATCCCCTCCTGCACTCCCTCAACCTCAACAATCTCCGCACACTCCGCAGAGCGCCAATGTGAGTTTCTAACCCTGTAATCATCGTTTTTGTTATATACAGTTGTGCTAACTAACTTCTTTTTGCAGTTTCAATTGTCGGCATCGGGATCAAACACGTCGCCGACGCCTTGGAATCCTTGGGAGCCGAGATATCCATAAGTTGCAAATTTTTTAGTTCCCTAACTTTGTAATGCACTTGTCATATGATGTGAATTGTGAAATATGAATGGTGATGTGAACTTGTGACGTGAATTTGTGCTATGAATTGTGAATGTGAATTTGTGATGAATTTTGGATGAAATGTGAATTTGAGATGACTTTGTGATGAATTTGGGGTGTAATGTGAATTTGAGATGAAATGTGGATATATATGTGGATTTGTGTATATATGTATGTGAATGTATAAGTGTATGTGAGTGTAATGAATTTTGTAAACACGTGGCCCGATTCTGTGCGTTCTGGCCACTTTCACTGAGTGCCACAGCTAGCTTTGCCGGGTGCCTTACGTAGCACTCGGCGAAGCCACGAACCCGGCAGCGCCCGGGGGCGCGCCACGTGTCTGGCCAAGCACACGGACGCGTGGCACGCCCCCAGGCGCTGTCGAGTTCGTGGCTTCACCGAGTGTCGCGTAAGGCACTCGACAAACAGGTGGTTGTTTGCCGGGTGCCCGACGTGGCACTAGGTGAAGGGTTTGCTGAGTGCCCGATAAAAAACACTCAGCGAATCCTTGTTCATCGACAAAGGGTTCGTCGAGTGTGGCACTCGGTGAACCCTTCGCCGAGTGTGGCACTCGGCGAACCCTTCGTCGAGTGCAATAGGGGGCTTCATCGAGTGCCTGTAGTGCTAGACTGGATATAAATCTAATCCTACATAATATCTTCACTTCTATCATATATTTTAACATACCATATACTCTCATATCACCCATAGTTCAAGAATAAGCAAAATGGACATTTAGACTGAAGAAGATACCGATAAGAGTGCTCAATGATGATCGTCTTTTGTGTCGTGTCGAGATAGCCAAAGCAATAAACCTAAAGAACCCATAAACAAGGTAACCATGCGTAAGATAGTCGTGGTCGATGTAGCCAAAATTAAGGTGCCGATGATGAGAAAGTCATCTAAAGCCACACGTGTATAGAGAGACGTTATTAAGTGGTCACGAGCGTGCGTAATGGCGCTAGCGAACTAAGATGTGCAATGTGCACTAAAGACAAAGATGATGATGTAATCATGACAGTTGTTGAGGAATGAGACACCAAAGAGCTAATGCTGTCAAAACTATCGAGGATGAGACGCCACATTGGTTTTACTAGACCTATGGACGGATCAAGACGAATATATAAATAGTGTTACCAATACTGTGTGAACGAGGAAAGGGACCATCATAAACCCTGTACATTTGTCGAAGGGGACTAACAGAGAAGGCCTCCGAGTTGATGACAATGCAAAGAGGCGTAGACAAAGAAATACCGATATAGCTTGCTATTGTTGGACAAGACAAAAGTAGTCAAAAAAAGAGAAGACAATGCTAGCGACATGGTGCAGTGGACGAAGATGAGCAAAAAAATCTAAGGTAGAGGTAGCTAAACCATTGGCCTGGAGCGATGACAGTGGCAGCCGAAAGAAGACATGACGGTGATGCTTGAAGTAGACGAAGAAGAACCTGAATAGGTGACGATGACTGAAGTAACGATGAAGATGATGAGAGCGATGACATTGTAGCCAGAAGAGCTAACACAATGGTAGCTTATGTTAATACGATCGTTGAAGATCCACGAGCAACAACATTACGGTCCAAGGAGGTGACACAGTGGTAGTCCAAAGATTAATGGTGTGACACGCGTAGTCGAAGAAAATCCATCCTAGAGAGGTCAAACGCTCGATCAGGTGAACAAGATGATGGCATACAAGACATCTAGAGTGAAATCAATGATGCGTGAAGTCGACGATGGCAGTGAACGACGCAGACGATCTATAACGAAAAAATATACATAGCAGTAGTAAATAGCTAGTATACTTCAATGGTCTAAACAAACAGCACCACACATAGCCCAAGCTAGCAGCACCAATGGCCTAAGAATCCTGAACAAAACCATAAGGCCTTGACCAAGATAGCAAAGAAGCAGAGAAAGAGGACGATTGGTTGGAGTGAGCGACGGCGGCTCTCGAGAAGTGAAGTGCTGGCGAGGGTGGTGGCATGCGGACCCAGAATTTTATTACTGGGTATGTCGCATTGAAATTTCCATATACAATTTGATAAACATATTTTTATAATTGAGTAAATAGTTATTAAATTTGCACCATAATTTATTATATATGTACTAAATAATATGATAAGTCTTAAATTAAAAGATTAAGTTAGAAACTTACATAAATATAAATACTTCAAATATCATACTAACAGTGTTTAATACCTTCATTATGATATCATACTTTCATTGTGATATATAATCACAAACAACAAAGTGTTTAATCTAGTCTAGTCACTAAACGCAACGTAGCATGCATGTAAATAATAAGTTTTGTTCCTCAAACAGACGGAACATGAACAACCAAAGAAAAACGTTAAATTATTCACAGCCGGTCAGTTGCTGCCGGAATCAGTCCAAACAAGAACGACCAAAAGGAAAAAACGTTTGAAAGGAGAAACGATATTGAAAATTATATAAGTGGTATCATCATATTAGGGACGAAATTTGCATATTATAGATGGACCAAAACATATCTATAAGAAATAAAAACTATGAGGTAAGAACTGTAAATATGAATATATAAGGACCCCAGTGTAAGAAAGGAGAATAGGAGAGACGTGAAGAGAAAAAAAGCTAAATTATTCAGTGCCATGGGTTCAAACCCATGACCTCTCCTTCATACTGAGAGGTCACTTTCAATTCGATACTAACATGTACTAGTTTAATATCATGGGATCCAGGGTATGCCACAGCCCACCCGGCATACCCTGAGTCCGCCCCTGAGGCATCTGGCCAGACATGACGATGAGCATGTCCAACTTCGCAACGTCCCTAGTGTTGCAGCAGCCTTCGAGCTTGCCACGAAGTTTTGCTACCACGTTAGGACGGAGCTCAACACACGAACGTTGCTGCTAAACTGTTGTTGCTAAACGTGAAGATGACGCCAAACTGCTGTTGCTAGAACGAGGACAAAGAAGAGCAATGAGACAGAACGACGATGAAGCGGTGGCCGCTCCTGGGATATTACTCGTCGGGGCGAGCAGCAATGGAAGCTTGAAAGTGGTGCTAGATTGCCCGCTCTAAATACCATGTAGAGTTATAAGAGAGGAGAGGTACTACGAATATTAATCGATTTGTATTGAACCTCAAGGACCCAATATATATAGGAATATATGCGTAGAGAGATTAAAAAATTTATATAGACAAAGAAGAACTAGATATAAATCCAATCATGCATAATATTTTCATTACTGCCATATACTCAGGAGCAGCGCAATCAAATATGAGGGGGACCAACTTACTAATATTGACAATAATAATTCTCTTTAGTACCATCAACCAGAGCATATATAACAATTATATTAATATATATTTTGCGATATAAAAGAAAACCAATATTTCCGGTACTAATTAGCTTATAATAAAAGAAAGTAGCATATGTTTGATAATAAAACTATATTTATATTAACTTAAATCTAGATCTACGAGAAGTGACTAGATCAGAGAAGCTGATCTTCACAGTTAATTTCTTTTTAATATAAACTATCATGTAAATGTAACTTTATAGAAAATCATCAACATTTTATTCCGCAGACATGTCTTCACTAGTTTTACTAGTTTTAGCACAACAAGATTTTGAATTAACTAACTTATAAAAACTATTGATTGTGGGAATAAAGAGAGGAATAGAGTTTTGGGCTCGTAGTTTGAGTTTCTCTGCTCCTAGGTTGTGCTCGCATCGTGGGTCAAGTGAATCTCGCTAGGTGGTCTCACGCCCATTTGTTCCCGTAGAAATCGGATATTGTGATAGACGATAGTACATATAAGCCATTTATCCTGTTTTCTTAGTGATTTTGATGCATAAAGATTTAGTTTTTTTCTCACGCCCATTTCTGAAATAATATTTAGTTTCGGTTACAGGAGCGCTGGGGGCTCGGTTTTCGAGTGGAAGCTGGAAGCCAAGCCCATAATATGCAACTCAAGTAATGCTATATAAAAAACAAGACTGGCAACACAGCACCATAATTTAGATATCTGCACCCTTGGTTTATTTGCAATTTTCTTTCTGGCGCGCTATGCATAACAGCATCCTGAATCCTAACATAAGACAAAGCAGTACAAGAGTAGATGGCATGCTGAAAGGCTAATAGACTTACATTGGATTCACCTCCATTATCTTGCGCATGAACATGGCAAGAATTCTGCAGATCTAAAAAGATTAAGTATCAGCAGAGCATACAGAATTAGCAAACCACCAAAAGTGATAGTATGCTGAAAGGAATATGTATGTATAATTTTGATCTTAAGACCCACCATCAGTATTTGGTATAGATTAGTTCTTAAGACATGAAATAAACAGCAGGATGTCTATTCCACTTTAGAATAAAATAAATGCAGTAAAGAACATGCATATATGAACTCCAAGGGTGGCAGACTAACACATAGGGATAGCCAGAGCAAGCAAGCCCCAAATAGGCATAGCCAGCCAGCCCAAGTTGTATCAGCTTATTATTTTTGAAACCATTAGGCGACTTTTTTAATGAAAACATTTTTCCACTCCATGCAAATATCATTGGACTGTCAAGTCCTAACCCAATTAAGCATACATTACATTACCAACCTAGTCAAGGGAGCCAAAGAAATTGTTTCTTTTCTTATTCTGTGGCCCAGCCAGTGTTTGTTCAACTCTAAGTGTCTAACAGCAAAAATGATGGTGATACAGACTCAGATTTTATATATGATCATTTACTGCACGAATGAGGTCTTTTCTGATTACTAGGTTATCTTAACTTTATTGTGGACTCGAGTTTCATAATCTTCTGTGACATTTACTATTTCTATTTATACACTTACAGTAAATAATAACAGCAAATAAAGTATGCTGAAACCTTAAAGTTTAAGTTTTGTCATAAGTTGATATAAGAGAATACTAACAATAACTAATTAATATGATTAGCCACATCACAGCAAAATGCAACACAAGAAAACCCCCATTTTTGTTGCCCAGTTGTCATAACTGTACTTATCTAAGTTCACTACCTAAATATGGTAGACTATGGAAAGAAAATAAATTGCCAAGGAATAAAGTAACTGAGAACAGGCATGTGAACAAAGAGGATTATGTCAACAAATAATAGAATCCAGGAGTGCCAAGACTTATCTTAAATCCTATAATGGAAATAGAAGTTGGTTCACTTCAAATGGTAAGAGGAACTAATCAACAACCAGTAGGCACATTCACAAATAAACATGTACACAAATTAGTACTTCACACAAATACAACATATCCGTTTTGTAGTAATAAATGACAGAAGTATGAGAGTAAGCACACTTGAACATTAATGGCGTCAACAAAAGAACACTTCAAACAAAAGAAACATGGGAGGATCTCAAATAGAATAAATGCTAACTCATGTGCTTAAAAACAGTAATCTTTTTCGACATCTGTGAGCTTAAGTCATACAGTTTGGGATGGTGATCCAAGTCTAACAACAATGTCTTTCAACTGAAAAAAGGAGCAATTCTACAAAATTGGGAAAGGGTGAAGTGCTATTTATATCACAAACCGTGTGTATGAATCAATGGTACCAAACAATAGTACAACAAAGGCATCAGCTATGCCAAAATCTGTGTACCTATACCCCCATCAAGCGGACAACGGATCTTTAAAATGGTACATGTACGCAAAACTCAGACAAAGCTCCTGATCACGCCGATCACCCCAGCCACCCCATCCTTTGAAGCCAGCCTGATACCCCTCCTGCTTCTTAATGATGTGGACTGGCCAGTTAGCTTTGATGTTAGGGACCTTATCGATGGCATCTAATTCTACTGCTGCCTCGCCATTATCCACACACACATTGCTTGATCCTTGGCCTTGGTGCAGGCCGCACTTGCCGAAATGTGCAGCACTCCTCCTAGGCCCCCTCAGACTGTAAACAGATCCAAACGATGGATACACGGTTGCCCACATCGTTATATCCCAATTGTACTCATCAAAGTTGCAGAACTGCTTAGCCTTGGCATGAATCTTCCTCCACACTGTCCTGTTGAAGGCATAACCAATGTTACCCATCTTCTCAGCAATCAGGCTCTCCCAACCTTCCCCTTTTGCCTTGACATCTGACGGCGCCAAGTTTATAGCATAGCACTGGGGGCACTTCCTTGGTTTCAATTCGACAAGCAACTGAGCATTCCGGTAAGCATTGGGAAAGATGTAATGATCCTCCTCGATGAAGAGGATGTGCTCATCGAAGTCCCTAGTCTCCTCCAGTCCATCCCACACTGTGTTCATCATCCACCACCAGTGGTGCTTCAGCGACACGATCCTTGGTGACCGATGGTTGCCGTACTGGTCCGGATCGCCATGGCACTGCTTCTCGGCCGCCTTGGCCTTACCCTGGCAGTCCCCGGACGAGACGCCGGGGAAGGCGTCCGGGAAGAGGTGTGGCGAGTAGGGCGCGAAGATCTGCTTCACCTGGCAAAAGGTGATACCTCGCACGATCTTGTCCATCTCCGGGAAGTAGCCGTCGTGGCTGACGATGAGCAGCGCCTCCTCGATGCCGTCGACGCGGGAGAGGCTGTCAACGACGAGCCGGAGGTAGTGGGGGCGGTTGTGGACATATAGTACGATCTTGAGGTGCCCCTGGGGAAGACGGGGGAAGCGGGCGGCGTTGCGGGGCGGCAGCAAGTTGCGCTGGGAGAGCGAGAGGGAGAGCGCGTTCTGGCGCGGCAGGCGCGGGGTGAAGTCCGGGTCGAGCAGGATCTTGCGCTGCGGGATGGTGTGGTTGGCGTCGCCCCCCACGGCGACGCGCGCGGGCGGGACGAAGTCGTGGCGGCTGGCGCGGAGGAGAGCGGTCAGCACGAGCACTGCGAGCACGACGACGACAAGGAGGGGAGCGGCGCGGGTGCGGAGGCGGGCGCGGTGGTGGGATGAGCCGGTGGCCATGGCCGGGACCGGCGCCTCCGGAGGCCCTAATTGGCGGCGGATCTCGAGCCGCGTGGCTGCTGGCTGCCGGCTGTTGGATGTGGAGGAAGAGGAGGAGGTTACATTCGCATCTCGATTAGGCCGGCGGAGCTGCCTCTGCGAGAATCCCAGCCTCCTGCTTTGCCTTTTGCTGTGCGGCTGCTTTACCGTCTGTCCGTCTCCCACTGTTTGTTACTTTTTCATCTTTTGTTTAGCTAAAATTCAAATTCAAACTTTTGTTCAGTCTAAAATTCAAATTCAAACTTTTTAAAGCTAACTTTCATGTTCAAACTTAGTGTGGAAATAACTGCCTAATCAGTTGTTTTCATGCCGTGTAGTCCGGGGATAATCGGCAAAACCGAACTGACTGAGAGTGACGCGACGATGGTTTCCACAAAAACACAACACCAAATTGACCAGTTTAGCAGCCGAGTATCTAGATTCCAGCAGCAGCCTTTCGTTGACCAGGTTGCCTCGTTCCAAGCTCGCAAACAAGGCTGTTAACGAATTCGTTATCGGTTACCGGTCATTATTGTTACCTGTTTAACAATTACTAGAAACCATGCCAATGAGATAGTTGAAAATGGTAACCGTCCATGCAACTGTGGCCTTAGAACCTGGTTTAGATCACGGTGCCATCACTCTTGTAGTCTTATTGTCACGTGACGATATGCAATGCCGATGGTAATCGACCTGCTGCAGCTCTAGTATATAGTATAGTAAGCTGGTCCCAATCCAACTGATGCAGCTTTGTACAGCAACATTTCAACCAACGCGGAGGAACGATCAGCGAAGGGCTGGACCATCTGCAGCTTAATTTCCTTCTGGTTTCGTCAATAACATTAGAGTACTGCATGTGCTGCCAGGGTTAACAAAACCCTTCAGTAACCACGGTTACCATTCGGTTACCGACATACCACTCGCATTCAGTACCGACGTACCGACCGGTTTTATTTAAAATGAAAAAAATTTCAAAAATTTTCAAAAATAGTAGGTAAATTAATATGATTTATGGTGAAATTAGTTTTCAAAAATATTGAACTATCACAAAGTTATGAACCAAACAAGATGAACAAAAATACAAAATGCAAAAATAATTTATTTTTCAATCTTCTTTACTCGTTATTGTTTGATTCTTTGTATGTAGGCATTTTGGATTAATGTCATATGTTTGATCAAACAAAATATTATTCTTGATGAGTGTTGCCTGTTAATTATTTGTTCCAAGCCTATTGATCCATAAGCACTCACACTGTTGAGTCACAAGACTTATTCTGTTGATTCACATGCACATAAGATCTGTATTTGTTGGTATGTTAATTTACATGCATGCAAAGTTTAGTGATTCACATGCACATAAGGTACTAGGCTGGTGAAACAAGAATATCCAGCAATAGTGTGACAATATTGTGTTGCACACACTATTAATCTAATGTTAAAGAGGACAACAATTACTCCCCGAGATCGACAACAAACGTTCGACGCTCCCTAGGATAGTTATAGCTCTAGTTCTAACTCTACAGCATATGGCAATATCACTTATGGGTATCCTTATCCGTATTCTTATCCGTATCATTATCCTATTCTAGAAGCTACTCCTACTAGATATGTATACGAGTGATAAGATCCTTAATTTTTCCATGTTATATGAAGAATGGCAAACCACTATAGCTTGGACAGGACAAAGTTAGGAGGAGTACAAAGCAAATATTCTTGTTATACGTGGCTTACAACTAATATCTACAGATGAATACAACGACACTTATAACCATTGAAGCCAACAATGATAAGTTAGAAATACTCGAATTACTAATTAACCATGTTATTTTATAATTTGTATTTTATTGTAAACTTATAAAATTTGTGGTATTGTAAGTTTTCTATTTATCTCGAAAAATAATTTCCTGTGATTTTACAATTTTTATTTTTCACTGAAAAATTATCTAACCGGTACCATGGTAATCGAGCTCGGTACCACGGTAACCAAAACACATACCACGGTAACCGTTTGAAACCGTTTTGTGAACTGATCTGAATTCAAATTTTAAAATGTAAAATTTGATCGAATTTTTTCGGTAACCGTTCGGTTACCATGGTAACCGCTATCTCGAGCCCGGGCGGTATCTAATCCCAAAATGGTTTTGTTAATCCTGTGTGCTGCTGATCAGCTGGGGAAGTGATGGCCAGGGTTCAGCTAACCGTTCTAGATCTAACCGGCCCAAATCCGGACTGCCGATTACCTCGGTTACTGATTAAAATCGTGCAAATTTTGAAATATAAAATTTGAATACAAAATTTTGAACCAAATGATAATCAAGCAGTTTGGTTCGATAGTCGTTCATAGCAGTTACAGCGATAATCATCGGTTACAAACGCTAATTACCGAAATATTTGGCATTGGTAACTGGTCGATTAGTCGTGGTAACCGATCGGTTTGCATCGAAAACTGATGGGTTTTTTAAAAATACATAAAATAGAAAAACCACTGAAAAAATAGAAAAACTTGTAAAAATACAGGGAAAATCTAGAAATGATGTAGGAATGAAAAAAATGTAACACAATGATAAAAACATTTGCTATGATATTTATTGTTTTTTGTTTGAATTAAATGGTAGAGAGCCATAAGATGATATGCATAACACTATATTTATATATACAACTTAATTATTAGTCAAAAGTTATAAATATTAATATTGTATTTTAGGGCAGAGAAAATAGTTTGATTTGTCATCATTATCCTCGCTAGTTGTCACTCTCACGTTTAGAATTTTAGTTCCAAACAAAATGTATGTTATCCATGTCTTAGAAAAGGCATGGTATGTATCAACAGAGTTAGATTACAAACCAACTAAACAACGTTAATTACAATAATAATTACATAGGTGTTTAAAGCCTTACACACAAAATAAACGATAGCAATGGAAAACCAAACGAAACCTACGACACCATCTTCACTAGCTCTTAAGGGTGGACAAGCCAAACCTTCAATACTAATATCCATCCTTCTTTGCTAACAACTACTAACAACTAGAGAGTTAACGCAAGGCTAAGTACTCCGCTACTCAACAAGCCACAATAAAATAATGCATATAATATAAGGGTCTAATAAGAAAGATATAATATGGTTCATTTGCGTAATGTCAATTTTAAAGTAAAATATTTGTAAAGCATTTATGATCACTAACAACTAATCTAAGCTCTAATCAATATTCAACGTAGGCAGTGTAACCACACTAGCTAGACAAATTACCTCCACTTGCACGATCCTTAGATATCATCCTATTATATTTCTAGGATTAATTGTGAAGGGTGAATATAACCACAAAAACTTTACTTTGATTGTCCATGACCATGGGCTTAGCTATTCGAATAGATTTAAATTTAATTAGATGTGTACATCTTTACACACAAGCAATGTTTCAAAATGCGTTAGACGGTAAGCGGGTAGAGATTGTGAGCCAAGTGCCTAGGGTGCTTAGACGAGCCTAGATGGTGTGGTTTGGAAGATTCCAGGTATTACAATTTTATATGAAATAAACTAGTTGTTTCTTTTTTAAAATGGTTATTTAGCTAAAATTTGCCCCCATTTGCATTAAAATGTTGATCAACCAGATTCTGGAACATCAACCAGATTGCTCTGTAATGTTTTGAAGTTTTCAACAAGCATGATGCATACTCAATTTTATCAATCAGAAATAAGTCATGGTTTAGCTTTAGCAGTAGTGTATTCATTTATTTTAATTCATTGAATTTGCAGAGAAGGTGTGGAGGACTTGCGGGCTATGTCTTTCTTAGAGTTAGAGTAAGAGGACATTGTGAGCTTTAGGCTTGTTGGACAAATGGCAGCAAGAGGTGGAGCCGTGGTGAGGTATCTTCTGTCTTTGAACCAGCCTAGCGGCACCTTAGCATCATGTTGTTAGTGTATAGGCTACCTAGTTCTCTTCTTGGCTATCCCCAATAGATCCGCCTCTAAGGTGTCTCTCCCAAGCTCGGTGACCCTAGGATGAAATCTCGAGTCCTAGAACATGGGGTGGAATCTCTCAAGCTCAATCACCTTGGGCTCAAGCTCATCCAGAGAAGCTTAAGAGACTTAAGCATGTCACATAGTGGATTCACTAAGGTAGGGCCCACCATCGTGTCTTGACCATCATGCATCTTTTGGCTTAATGTGGTGAGACATTTATCCACTCTCACATATGAAGTTTCGGTGTGGGTGATGGAACAACATGTAACAACTCTCCGTAAGTTCACATGCCCTATCAGGCGGCACTTTCTGTAGCAATAAAGCTCTTGACATTACACCTCTGTCTGGTCACTATCAGATTAAGTCGATCACTATCAACATCTCTTTAGACTCTGTTTGGTGTGAGCTAGATAGTGATCATTCCCTGTGGAGTGGCTAAAGCGGTAGGAGTGATGCCCAAAGAAGACTAGATTTTGCATCGTCTCTGGAGCTTGTGTGATTCACCCGAAGTCTAGGGACTATTTCTAGACCCCTACGAGTGGCTACATAGTAGCTTCATCGTTTCAGTCGTTGTTGTGCCCCCACATATGTAAGAGAGGAGAAGCATGACCATAGTAGACAGACCTATGGAGAGCATAGAAAACAAAAGTGGAGTTCATCTAAATCTCCGCTAACAGTTGTTAGCACACTGACAAAAACCATGCGAGTTTTTGAAAGTTTCATAAAAATCACATGAGTTCTAAACATGTTTTGAAAAAATAGCAAAAGTTTGACTTATTTCAAACATGTTGTTGTTCTCTCTAAAAATACGACAGAAGTAAGACTTTTTAGGCTTGTGTCATCCATTTTATAGAAAGCTGACAAGACTAAGGATGCCAATTAATTCTCATCGATAGAGATAATCATTCTTCATATCTTACACATGGATTTCAGAAATATCGTTCGTGGATGAAAAGTAGAGAACATATCTATTACCCATGAATATATCTAATTACCTATGAAATTACATTTGTAACAGAACAGTAGATGCTTAGGACTGAGAGATTAGGATTATAAACTTGAGTTAGAATAAAGTTTAAGTATAGACCCATCATGTAACCTATATAAATATGTAAATATGTGCTACAAGTATGAGTAATACTTATATGTACTTGTATATACATAACTGTCAAGTAACAATTTACACCCATAAACTAAATATTCATATAGATAATAGATGAGTAACAAAATCAACTCTGTTTTTTTAACCGCCAATAACGAGGGTAAAAGGGCCAAAGCCCACCTCGTTCGTTGATCTCAGCAGCAACGGCGCATCGCGAACGCGAAGTATAAACCCAACCAAACAGACTCGCCCATTCCCCAACCGGTCCCCAGATCTACCCCGTCCCCCCTCCTCCCCTGTCTCCGGCGAGCCCTGCAGCCTCCTCGCCGGAGAACCGCCTGCCACTCAAGGCTCCGTCCGGTTCCATCGTCGGATCCGCGCTCAAATCAGAACCCCCGATCCAGATCCGGCGGGCGCCCAGCCATGGCACGCCTCCGCGCGCGCCTCCTCGTCCTCGTCGTGGCGGCGGCTGCGATTCTCGTCTACCCGCCAGACGCCCACGGATTCTACCTCCCGGGGAGCTACCCGCACAAGTACAGCCCCGGTGAGCCCCTCAACGTGAAGGTGAACTCCCTCACCTCTATCGACACCGAGATCCCCTTCAGCTACTACAGCCTCCCCTTCTGCACGCCCCCCGAGGGCGTCAAGGACAGCGCTGAGAACCTCGGTGAGCTCCTCATGGGCGACCGCATCGAGAATTCGCCCTACCGCTTCAAGATGTACACCAACGAGTCCAACGTCTTCCTCTGCCGCTCCGCGCCTCTCGCCCCCGAAACCTTCGGCCTCATGAGGAAGCGCATCGATGAGATGTACCAGGTTAACCTCATCCTCGACAACCTCCCCGCCATACGCTACACTAAGAAGGACGACTACTTCCTCCGCTGGACCGGTTACCCCGTCGGCATCCGCGTCGGCGTCGACTACTACGTTTTCAACCACCTCCAGTTCACCGTCCTCGTGCACAAGTACGAGGAGGCCAATGTGGCCCGTGTCATGGGCACCGGTGACGCCACTGACGACTTCCCGTCCCGGGGAAAGGGTGGCAGCGCCGGGTCGTCCTCTGGGTGGATGGTTGTTGGGTTCGAGGTCGTGCCTTGCAGCATCAAGCACAACCCGGAGGACGTCAAGTCGCTCAAGTTGTATGGCAAATACCCGAGCAAGATCAAGTGCGACCCGACCACCGTGTCCATGAGCATCAAGGAGAACGAGCCGATCGTCTACACCTATGAAGTGTCTTTTGTGGAGAGCGACATCAAGTGGCCTTCGAGGTGGGACGCCTACCTGAAGATGGAGGGGGCCAAGGTGCACTGGTTCTCGATTCTCAACTCACTCATGGTGATTGCTTTCCTCGCTGGTATTGTGTTTGTCATATTGTTGAGGACCGTGAGGCGTGATCTGACAAGGTATGAGGAGCTTGATAGTGAGACACAGGCGCAGATGAATGAGGAGCTGTCTGGGTGGAAGCTCGTTGTCAGTGATGTTTTCCGTGCGCCAAGCAACCCAATGTTGCTCTGTGTTTTGGTTGGGGATGGTGTCCAGATCCTTGGAATGGCCGTGGTGACCATTCTGTTTGCTGCACTTGGGTTCATGTCTCCAGCCTCCCGTGGTACTCTGATCACAGGCATGCTGTTCTTTTATCTGGTCCTTGGAATTCTGGCAGGTTATGCTGGTGTCCGTGTGTGGAAGACAATAAAGTGTGGGGATCACTCAGGGTGGATGGCTGTTTCATGGAGGGTAGCTTGCTTCTTCCCTGGGATTGCATTCCTGATCCTTACCACTCTCAACTTCCTGTTGTGGGGAAGCCAAAGCACCGGCGCCATCCCTTTCTCATTGTTTGTCATATTGATTCTGCTCTGGTTTTGCATCTCTGTGCCGCTTACACTTGTAGGTGGACTCCTCGGTGCCAAGGCACCCCACATTGAGTACCCTGTGCGCACGAACCAGATCCCTCGTGAAATCCCTCCACAGAAGTACCCATCCTGGTTGCTGGTTCTTGGTGCTGGCACACTGCCCTTCGGCACCCTGTTCATTGAGCTCTTCTTCATCATGTCAAGCATATGGATGGGCCGTGTGTACTATGTCTTTGGATTCCTCTTCATCGTCTTGTTGCTCCTTGTTATTGTCTGTGCTGAGGTTTCCCTGGTTCTGACCTACATGCATCTCTGCGTCGAGGATTGGAAATGGTGGTGGAAATCATTCTTCTCATCTGGATCTGTGGCAATCTACATTTTCTTGTATTCAATCAACTATCTTGTTTTTGACCTTAAAAGCTTGAGTGGACCTGTGTCGGCGACCCTCTACCTTGGATACTCCCTCTTCATGGCTATTGCTATTATGCTGGCTACTGGAACAGTGGGGTTCATTTCATCATTCTGTTTCGTTCACTATCTTTTCTCTTCTGTCAAAGCAGATTAAGTTCCTCTCTACGCAGAGTTTATCACTCAATCAAGAGTTGAGGACAGCAAACACTGAAAAGCTTGTAGTCACAAAATCTTAGTTTATGTCATCTTTTGGTATACAAAGACTGAATAACTATTTGTAAGGTTACTAGGATTTATCAATGGATTTTATGAAGAGATGTGTTAGCAGCTTGCACGATGTAATAGAATGAATTTGTTTATTCACATTTTGTGTCATTTTAGTCGCTCATTCTGCTGCAATTTTGCTGTTGAGGTTTAAGCTTAGTACTGTGTCTGTTGCAATTTGTGTTGTCTCATGTTAGATCCATCCTGTTGACATGTTGCTAGAATCGTGATGTTTTATGCAGTTGCTACACGGTATAGTGATAATACTTGTGTTTATTTGCTTCAAAAAAAACTCCTGTTTGATCATATTCGAAACTTTCTTTAATCATGAATATGGTTTAGTGAAGTTTCATGGCCTTGATGTTTTGCATCTGACAGCTAAATTTTAGAAGTTTTTGAGCAATGTTAAGTAGCTTACATATGACTCTAGTCTCTACTACACAAGTTAGATGATTCAGCTATGATAGATGACATCTTAACATTATAGACCATTTATTAAGTGGCTTCGTTTCTCCTGTTGTTTTTTACAATCATTGCTAGTTGGCTGCATCTGTCTCATTCCGTCGTGCTATTCCAGATGTATAATTTGTAGTTGATCCCTGTTCATGGCTTATTGTTGAGCTAGTTACTAAGGGGCCTCTTTGGCCGGACTCTAGCTTCTGAATCTTTGTTATTACAATTTTTAAATTTTAATAGCGGCGTAGATTGATCTGATTCAGAAAATACATATGCTTTTATTGCTTGCAGTTGTTTTGTTTTGTTTTGTTTTTTAGGAACAGTTCTTTACTGATAAATTCTTGGTGGTCCAAAGTTCTCCATTTGCACTGAAGATTATAATGATGCCGTAAAACGTTGATGGCCTGCCATGTGATTTGGTTCTTGGCTTACTGCTGCAACCCAAAACTCTGACTGCCATTGTTGATGCAACTAGTTGCACCGATGTGGGGGAGGGTTCGTAAAACCACGGTGTCGCTTTGGCCAACAGTAGCCGAGCTTGCTTAGAAAGGGTCAAGAGCATCGCGTGTTGATAGCATAGCTTGGAATTATTCGTCAGCTGCCTGCTGGACCAGTTGAGATTCAAAACGGGGCAATTTGCCGTGATCGCGAAATTTCAACATTTTAAGGATACCTGGCTTGCTTCCTTCGTCTCGAGCTATGCATTGACCAAGCTTTTTGACCGAGAAGCACGGATACGTTCAGTCGTTCGTGGTTGGACTTAGTCGATACTCTGTCCGATCGTGACTCCCAATTCTCACGCGGAGGATGTGCATCTTGAAATAATATTAAAAAAACTTTAACTATGTGCATGCCATTACAATATTTTAGATTGTAAATTTAATTATATAATTTTTATACTATATAATTTGATTATATAAAAATATTATTAGTCAAACCTTAGATTGTGACACTAGTCATCAAAGCTACCGAAGTTTAGAGTGTTTTTTGACAGATGTACATATTTTAAAGAATTTGAAGCTTTCCTAAATATTTAGATTTTAGAAAAATTTAATAATAAATCATTTAAAATAAATTAGAATCTAAAAACACACAAACACTGGTTTTGATTCTCACACGCTCATTTGAGCGAGATGCCCGAGCGTTGGTGTCGAAATGAGATTATGCTGCCAGACATCTTATTGGTCGTAAATTGGAAATTCTTTCTTTTCCGGTCTCCAGTTGGGCCCATCTGAAAGTTAAGTGTGTAGCATGTTGTTAGGTAATTATCATTCATTCTGATTTCTTTTATATATATGTGTGTGTTTGTTTTATCAATCAGTATACCGATACCGATCAGGGTATTATTGGTGGTGATTTATATAGTAAGAATAAACGTTAGATTTAAGGTTAAATGATCGATAGGTTCAAATTTTTCAAACAATAACAACCATATGTCTTGTGTAGTATATTGTAGATTAAATGTATAGGTGTAGATATGGATATTTATGGTTGCGTGGTTGCCTTCTTCTAGGGGACCCCCTCGCACTCCCTTATATAGTATGGGGAGCGAGGTTATAGGTAGAAAATCATATACCTCATTAATTATTATTTTTAGAATATTACAATAAGATATTGTCTTATCTTTAAGCTATTTTCTAATTATAAGAACATCCTTTATTATCTTAGGTTATTTCCTATTTTAAAGATATCATTTTCGATATATCTCAACATAACATATTAATACTAATCTACCGAGTACTATGGAGAGGGCATCGAGTGCCACGGAGATGGCATCGAGGCAGTGCTGAGTGCTACAAAGGTGGTACCAAGTGCCACAGAGATGGTGCCGAGTGCCACAGAGGTAGCGCCAAGTGTTGCTGTGGTGTCTTACAGATTTCTGACAGTGTAAAGCAGTCATGTTTATATATAGGAGTAATGCAAAATTCTTTCTTATGTTTATCTTTTGGGAGTCTTAATGAAATATTCAAAGATCTCATAACATATAATTGTAAATTCAAGAGTATTTGATAAGACTGGAGCCCCCAAGTGTCGTAGTAGTAAGACGACCCCCATAGTCTAGAGCGGATCATAGACTAGGCCATCAATCGACAAAAGAGCTAGTCCAAAATGGATCGTAAGACGACCAGAGCAACTGTCAGAGCAAGCCATGTGGCACAGAAACTAAACGGGTAAGAGATAGCTATAGAGCGGATTGTGGAGCACTAGGCATGCCTTGACTACCATAGGCACTTGGGAGGCTATTGTGAGGTGCGAAACCGACTAGCGAAGTGGTAACTCTAGAGCAGATTGTGGAGCGTTGGTTGTGACTCGGCCACTATAGGCCCTCAGGAAATCGATTGGTGGCGATGCCATTAACGAGACTGGAGTTAAATAAGACAAATAATTGTATTAAATAATAAGCGTGAGTACTTTACTTGTGACGTTGAAAGCAAGGCTCCTAAAGACAAAGACGGAGTCTACAGGAACAGTGACGTTGAAGTTATAGATGATTGACATGAAGCCTCTGGTTGAATAACAATGATCTCCTACCTGACGTGTCAACTGTCAGTGTTTTACCGATCAATCCACCGACGATGGTACATTAGGTGTTAATTTATGTGGTAGGGATAAGCGCTGGATTCTAGACCTAATGTTCGACTCAAATAACAGAGCCAATAGATTTAACAGGTTTGGACCTCTTGGGGGATAATAATCCTATATCATGTATAGTATATTTGTAAATTGGATGAAAAAGCTAAAGCGCGATGTAAGATTGTACGTAAGCATTGAAAGCTAAGGTTGTATCTAAAGCTTGATTTGAAAGTTGGATGCGAAGGCTAGATACCTCTCGAGGGGGTCCCTCGCCCCTGGTATATAGTGTCAGGGAAGGATTATATAGAGAGAATCTTATCCCAAGTCGGTTTTCTATAATCTAGAGATTATAATTGAACTATGGTTTATCTTCTGTTTACAAGAATAACTTACATGTTTATCTCAACTTCCTTAATTGTATCAGACTACTGAACTATCTGTGAATTACCGAGTAGTCCACCTAAGAGGGTACCCGAGGTGGTGAATAGATGTGTTAGGGAAGCGTAGCGCCTTCGAACCTAATGGTTGACTCTAGGAAACAAGAGCTATGATTTATATTGATTCAGACCTCCCGAGAGATAATAGTCATACGTCTAGTATTTTGGTACAAACATATCTCCTTATACCGAGTCGGTTTCCTTGATACCTAAGATCACATACCAACTCAAGTGTTAATTCTCTAATTACAAGAATTCTGGTACAAACATATCTCCTTATACCGGATCTAGGATTCGGCTCCCAAATAAGAACTTAATCTCCCTTATCAGGACCGAACCCCCTTCATAAGTCATACTGGACTCCAATTTTAAGCTTAGTCTTCTCTCGGTCTGGCCTGATAAACCCATCATGGAGTCATAGGGTACCTAGGGATCATATCCCCGACACGAACGAACTAGACCCATATCTAGTCTGATCCGCTAAAAGACTTCCACGGGGTATCGGAGGTCATATCCCAACAATATTGCTTTATATTTATGTATAAGAATTAAAGAAATCAAATCAAAGTTTTTTGTTCTTATTTATTCTATTTAAAAAATGAGTTATTTATTTATAAGATGAGTAATATTTATTTGATAAAAATGAAATGGAAGAAAAGATGAAAATGACTAAATTTTGTAACACAACTTACATGTAGAAAAGATAAAACAGCTAATGTCTAAAAATAGTTGAAAGTCCTAAAATAACTTATATTTGAAAAAACATAAAACGGCATATGTTTGAAAAATAGTTGTAATGCTAAAACGATTTAGTAATCGCAGGAAGTTCCACTTATACATGGCATATTAGGTAATTATTATGTAAATTTATAGTTATTTCTAATTTTAAGTAAATTTACAGTTATGTTCAATTTTAAAAGTTCAGATTGGTCAATCTATTGCTTCCTGCGTTAAGCCGTTTGATAGATTTTCGTGACCCGCTGGGTGAAAAATTCTGACAAAACACACATGCGAACTAAAGCTCAGATCAGATGGAGTAATTGTTTAGAAGTGATTTTGGATTCGGATGTTTGCTTGGTAGATGCATCATCTGAAATTGCAAGGTGAAATCCGCCGACCGGGTGGCGTATCCAAATCAATTTATGCAACAAATGATTACCACAGTAGCAAGTTTAACGGATCAAAAGTTCATAACACGCAAAGTTGCCAAGCCTAATAAAAACGAATACACATCGTAACTTCATTGAAAGATTGTACCTCGTCAAGAACCGAAACATGTAATAATAATAATTTCTTTATTACAAAGCACGTAACAGATCAAATCCGAAGCATCTTCAAGACTTCAGCAGAGATGCCACAGCATGAAGAACAAGCTATCCAATCTGCTACTGATGGTAACAAAACCACACGACGCGCTTCGCCGGCCTGGTCCAAAGCCGGCTGCCGGCCAGCGGTTTGGTAACCAAAAACCGCCTGACGCGTCGCCGGCGAGGTCTGAAAGTTGCCGGCCGCCGTCCAAAATATCAGACTGGTGCCGGTTTTGAAAACCATGCTGCGATGACGTGATATACAGTAATTTATTACTCGATAAGACGTAGCACATCTTACATATGACATTGGACATAATACCTAACTAAATTAGGTTCATCTGACGCCACAAACCACACTAACACCCAACAAATAACCTTTAAATTATTCAGCTAACCAAACCTGGAACCATTAACATTTCTACTGCTGCCGTACTTGCCAGCCAAACTAAACCCAGTTTCCGAACCAAACACCACCTAAAACGAAACAGTAATCAACCTAAGTCTTCGTGCAGAGCGCATAAAAGCAAGCCAAATAAACCACGAAACTTCCAACCTAACCACCACCAAATCCAACCACCGGCCGGCCGTTCCCCCGAACCCTTCCTTTGAAAAAATACCGGAGGAGTTTGGTCGGAACGTCGCCGGGATCTGATCCGGACAAGCTTTCGATCGGATCGAAACCAACATACAAGGGACCAGCTTTTCTTCGTCTAATTCTTCATGGGAGGGAGAGATGAGAAGGGGGGAAGCGTGCACGGCTCACAGCTCCGGCAACAAGGGCCGTCAAGGGAGCTCACCGATGCGGAGGAGGCAGCGGAGGCCGCGAGTTGCCTCGGCCTCCGCGCGCCGGATGAAGGCGGGGTAGGGGAGGGAACTGGGCTCCGGCGACGCGGAGGAGAAAGCCGGGCCAGCGTAGCCTGCTGCGACGGCGATGGACCTGATCTTCGTCGGCACGATGCGGCCCGTGCCGCGGGGAACCCGCCGGTCAACCGGCGCGGCTTGCGCCACAACAGGAACCGGAGCGGGCGACGGCGCCGGCGGCTCCTCGCCGCGCCTGAGTATTCTGACATCATCCATCACAAGCCGTTGCTTGGGGACCTCCTTCGTCGGGGAAGTCTGCTTGCGGGCCGGCTTCGCCGGAGCCGAGCGACCCTGGGAAGCCGCCTTAAGGGGCGGTGACGCTACCCTCGCCGGCGGGGAAGTTACTGCCGGCATCTTATGCGGTGGTGACGCCGAAGCCGCCGTCCTGATCTGCCGCCGCCGTCGGTGCTTCGACGGGGACGCGCTAAACGCGTCCAGATGCATCCGGTTGTCGAGCGCGTCATGGGATCTGAGCACCGCCGTGGCCATGGCAGAGAGCCAGAAGCTGAGAAGATTTATGGAGAAGAGAGAGGGACGAAGAGGGTGCGGTGCGGTTACCGCCGCGAGACCTAACCCTAGCCGGAGAGGAAGAGATTGATTTGGGATTTTGAGGGGGAGGGGAGAGGACAACGGATGGCACGCAAGAGGCATCTTTTATAATCGGAGAGAGGACGTGGACGTGCTACGGCCTATGTGGTGTGGCCCAGTTTTTTTATCACTTTATTTCCGTTGGTGAATAATGGCAACTGTAACGTGTTCGTGGAAGTAGCCGTGTTAGAGCATCTTGGGCACTTATCTACCTTTTCAAAATTAAATTTATTTAATTTTAAAACAATCGCGCTGTAATAGTATTTCTAAATAATTTTCTATCCTAAGTGATTATCTAAATCACCTCTTCTTTCTCTCAAAGATAGGAACTCTCTTTCTAATCCCTTTAAAATACCGGAATTGAAATTATAGGAATATTGTTGTGCACTGATTGATTTTTAGGTATCAACAGAATTTACGATTGTTCCTATATGAGGTTTTAGAGAACAAAAAATAGCAACTCTCTTAGAGATATTCTTAACAGGTTTTATCTTCGAGACGTACTAGACATGCACAGTTTTTCTGAACTTCGATCCTAACATCGGTCTCAGAGCTTGGTTAACCATTGTCTTGTTTTTCGCTAGGACTTAGGAACCTATCAGGTCTTTTTTTATCGATAATCATAAAGGATCTAACCACATTTGTAAGAGATTTATTTGGAGTCATCGTGTGGTGTCAGTGGTAGGTGGTGGCATTAGGGACCATAGGGAGGCAATAGGCAGCGACATCGAGGACCACCAGGCAATTGCAGGTGGTGGCGTTGGGGGCCACAAGGCGGCAGCAAGCAATGGCGTCGGGTGTCATCGGGCGATGGCAAGTAGCGGTGTCGGGAGCTCCTTCCTTTGTAGCTCTCGATGAGTAAAGCAGTCGGTGTTATGTTGCTGGCAAGATCGCCGTTGTTCGTCTATCCCAGCCACGTCAGTGGGTTCATCATTGAAGACAATAGTGGCCATCATGACAGAATTGGTGTAGGAGAGCGTCCCTAAGCAAGCCAATCAAGACTCCTTCTCGGGTTGCGTGTGACGTGTAGCAGCGTACTGTTGGTATCGGACAACTCGGCCCCGTAGAGTTGAGAAGATGATGAAGTCACAAGGGAGGTTGATAGAGGAATCTGCTATGCTTAGCGCCAAGGGTGTCAAACATGCGTCATGGGCCGAATTCAATCCAACGAGAATAGGCCGGCCCGTGGAGTCCCTAATGAAGGCAAGGTTCCCGAAGATGAAGGTGTTGCCGACGTGAACGGTGGTGTTGAAATTGCAAATAAATGCCATAAAACCTTTAAGAAAATGACAATGACCCCTCTACTTGGCATGCTAACTGTCGATGTTTTATCCGATCAGTCCATCAACGGGTACCCTTAATGGTGATTTATGGAAAAGGATAAGCATTATATGATGTTCGACTCGATAAACGGAGCCAATAGATTTATATAGGTCTAGACATTCTGGAGAATAATAGCCTTGCATCCTATGTTTAGAATAGTAGATTGGATGAAAAAAAAGTGTATGACACATTGTTGATGTGAGCTTGGGTGTTTAGATGTATCTAAGCTTCTAAAACTCGATGCTAGAGAGTCCCTCGGCCACCTTATATAGTGTCAGGGGGTGAGGTTACGTACAGAGAATCTCATCCTTACTTGGTTTCTATATCTTTGGGATCACAACCAAAATCTTATTTATCTCTGAATTATTTCCTATTTATAACAATATCTTTACACATATATCTCAATTTTTCTTATCTATAACAAATTCTTGATTGGGTCAGTACTATACCTAATTTGGCCCACCAAAAACCCAATAAAGAGTACCGGGATCTCATCTCCAACAAAATCTATAATTTCATGATATTACTTTCTTAGTAATTTAGTTTTTTCTCTCATAGCTGACTTATCAAATGTCTCAGAAATGAAGTTTATGAGTAATAGGGGTCATTATTTTTTACATAATAAAATTATTCAATGCGAAATGTGTATAATTAAATTTATAAATCAAAATAGTTGTTAGAGTTATCTGGTTAAATTTCGTTTTAAAATTAATGGTAGGGACGGCAGATAATTATTTTTTAATCTGGGCTGGTCGGGTGTTAGGGGAGGAGATCCTTTTACTCTGCGCCGTCGGATGCAGGGCGCTTTACACGGACGGCTTGATATGATCGCGTGGTGGGCCGCGCGCTGCACCGCCAGCTTTCGCTGGGTGGGGCCCACACGCGGTTCGGCTCGTGTCACGACCGACGTGGGCGGCTCAAATTATTGGTGAGGTTAGGCTTCCTCCTGCCCTCGGTTTTTCGATGGAATTTCACGCCGTGCCATCGCGTAGACCTCCGTTCGGATGGTAGGCTTGTAAATACTTGCGAACTTGACGAATCTCCCTCACATTGAAGGAAACTTAAATGATTCATGAAGGATTCATACAGTTCGCAAAAGGCTTATTTAAATTTTACAGGGGATTTCGCTATTGGAGGGCGCCAGCTTCGAAGTTGCCTTTAAAAAAGGGCAGGGACATCTGATCAAACAGGCCAAGCAATCAGATGAATGAATTATGTCATGCTTACTTCAGTTTAAAATTATTTTAATTCAGTTTATATATATATATTATAATAAGCTAACTTATAACAATTTTAGAAGATAAAATAAACTATAAGCTGTTTGTTAATTTAGATTATTATATTTAGATAATGAAATACTACAATATTCTTAAAATAAAGTGTGAATAGCTAAATCATTTAAGTATGAAATAATAGTAAGTAAACTTTACTAATACGTATTTTAGTCTTTATAAACTAATAAACGGAAAAGATTCCTATAGCCAGTTGAATTATTATAACTTAGGTGACATATTAAAATAAACTGGTCCAACAGATCGAACGGATAAGCTGGTCAGTCGGCGAGAATCGGGAGGTGGTAGTTGCATCCGAAAGATAATAATAAATCGAAAGAATATTTTTAATTACGGAAAATAGGTGCCGTGCGAGCCGTGGAAAAGGGGTGGGTGGTGGGCCAAGCGACAACTGTGTTGCCGTTCCGGCGGACTGCAAGACGGTTTCCCAGCCAGTGCGCCGGGCCCCACCCGGGCGCGTCCTCATCATTAATCACTCCACCCACCCTAATTAATTCCGCCCTTAATCCTATGCATTACCAATTTACCATCATTTGGATTTTGGGCTCCATCATCGAAAGCAAAAAAAAAACTTATTCCTTACATCACGCTATTACTCGATACTTAGCCTTCATAATTTGTAATATTGCATAGACTTTGTTTTGTTTATTTATGTCACACTAACTTAGATATTTAGCATGTATTGTTGGATAATTAGATAATTACAATATTAATTTCTGAATTAAATAAATCATAATAACAGCATGAACTAGCATGAACAAATTTATCGTACTAGTAAACAGAAACATCCTAACCATGATTAAAAAACATGATTAGGAACTGAAAACGATCGCAACACACGTACTATATGCTTGCAGACGTGAAAGCCACAACTGGTGTAGACTGATTCCTGTTGGCATCGGACCACAGACGATGGTTGACGTAGATGGAAGATACGCCGTGATGACAGCCATGAGCAGTCGCGTGGAGTTTATCCTAAAAACCTTATTCGCCATTTTCCGATACAGGATCACAAGGGCGAAGGGTTCTTGAGACCTGCTCTCCCGTTCACCGGTGCACGCCGACGCGTGGGATGGAGAAGGCTACGACGGTGGCGCAGCAGTGAGAGGAGACAATATCCTAGTGTAGATTGATCTGTTATTTTTGAAGGCCTAGAAGTCAGGTATATATATAAGAGCCCACATGATTTCATGTCGCGATCATGATCTTAACCAATTTAGTTTTTATATCCTAGACTTGTCAATTTATCAAAAATTAAAGCTACAAAAGGAGGCCGCGTCCTCACAAGACGAGGAACCAGATTTTGGCGGACCATTCACGCAGGTGTCGTGCGCCCACGCCCTTCGCTCCGGCCCGATGAGGCGAGTGAGCGCGTGTGTGAAGCTCCCCTTTTCTCCCCTAGACACATAGCTTAGTAGAGTAGAGACAACCCTACTATATAAGTTGGTCATCCTTCACCTATATTATTAATATGAAACTAAATATTTTCACTATTCTATTGCATGACATGAGCCTTTAAGATTTATTTAAAATTTCTAAATAAACACATGATCTAGCACATATATATTCCAACATGTATTACATGTACTTTATTTAGTCTATTTCTACCTGTTTTCTTAAGTTAATAAGTGCACAACCAATAGAACAGTTAGAGCTAAAAAGATTAATACATATATCTAATTTATTTTATACTCTTAATAAGTCCAAGGCCCCGTAGACAGTTTATATTTGTCTTGCAGCGTAAACATTATAAATTATTATAACACATGCACATTTTTATTCTTGTCGGTGAAAAAAACTCCCAAAACAAGACTTTTAGAGCTTATTTTTATTCCCACGTATCTAACCATGATACTTTGTCATATTTTACAGGAACTTATTCACTTATATAAATGGCATTTCTCACCTTCTTCTATCCTTTCCTACCTTCCTAGTAGCGTGGTGCCCATCTTCAGTCGTCGCATCTCGACACCACTTGTTGCCTCCTGCTGTCCTAATG
Source organism: Zizania latifolia (assembly GCA_000418225.1). Classification (NCBI taxonomy): domain Eukaryota; kingdom Viridiplantae; phylum Streptophyta; class Magnoliopsida; order Poales; family Poaceae; genus Zizania; species Zizania latifolia. The sequence goes on along the minus strand of KE372746.1, from coordinate 354,663 downwards.
TCAGCCACTTACTCTAGCTTCATTCGCTGCCCAAATGTTAGGCATTTTAAAAGAGTTGCTATTTTTTTCAACCTTATATAAGAATCATTCTAAATTCTATTGATTTCTAAAAATCAATCAATCTACAATAGTATCATTGTAATCTCAATTCCTATATTTTAAAGGGGATTAGAAAGAGAGTTTCTACTTTTAAGAGAAATGAGAGGTGAACTAGAGAATCACTAAGGATAGGAAATCATTTTACTTAGGATAGGAAAGAGAGTTCCTACAGCTGCAGCATGATTTTTTCTAAAATACCTATATTTTACTTTTAAGAAGTATGATTTTTTTTCTAAAATACCTATATTTTACTTTTAGGAAGCTAGATAAAAATATTGTTGGAGATACTCTTATTACTCTTGCTTGGTCCACTGCCCTAGTGCTACCTCCCACTACCCTGACTCAGGTATGGATACCCAACAAAACAACTACAATGTTAGTACAATATTTTCACCATACCACATAGAAATAGAAAATGAGTACATATTTTAGAAATTATTTATAAACATGAAAACAAGCTTCTCAAAAAAATTATAGACATCAGGTTTTTGGATAGTTAAATTTAAGCTAGCTTATGAAAAAGCTAAAATGATCTAGAAGAGCATAATAATTGTTATTACTTTATATTTTCATCTGGCTCAAAATTAGTGTATTTTTATTTTATTAAAATTTGAAATACTATAAATTTAACCAATGTTATAAATATTAATTTTGTTCTACGTAAACATAGTTAAACTTTAAATAGTACACTTATAAAGTATTGTAAATATATCTATATTTATTTTAGGATGAATGTAATAATAATTCATAATTTGGTGATATACATAAAATGTAATAATTTTTAGATTTGGCATATATATTAATAAAATATAAAAAATATTATAATATTAGAAAGGCAGAGAAAGTGAGCCAAACAACTCAATATCTTATGGGTTGTTTGGCCCACATGTCATTACAGTAAAGAGGACAGACAAGGTGGAGGGCCTTTTTCCTCTCTCACCTTTGGCACCCATGCTTTGCCGCGTGGTGGGCCTGATGGGTTGTTCCATGGCCCACGTGTCATTCGGTTATGGTGCGATGGGAGACGACGGGATGCAGGACCGCAGGAGAGAGGTATCATCAGCTTTGGTGAGAAAAAGAAGAGATAAGAAAAGGTAGGACGAGAAATGAAAGCTGAAGAGGACGGGAGGACAGATGAATGCTGAAGCCGACATGGCAGCGCCCAACCTCACGTTCTATATCTATTAGAGCATCCCCAGCAGGGGATGTATCTCAACCTCTATCTTGTAAATAGCATTTTCTCCTCTCAAACTTGTCTCTGACAGGTAATGCATCCTAGCATCTAAAAATAGATGACGATCCAAAATGGAGAGACAAACGCTACCTTTGGCGTGTCTCTCTCCTCACGCTATCTGCTCCAGAACCTCCTCCCGCGTCTGCTCAGAACGGTGTTCGGTGCGGCTGTTCGTTGGCTCGCTCGGTGCGGCGGAGGAGAGGCGTGCTCGCGGAAGGCAGGCGTTGGGGCGCGGAAGCTAGCGCCAGGCGCGTGCTCGGCCAGCGGCGACGCGCGGAACGCAGTGCCCACACAGGCGACGCGAGGCAACCGGCGACGCGCGGAAGGAGGGCACGTGGGCTCGACGATGAGCAGACCCAGATCCGC